>AYEL01086415.1:0-27631 GCA_000484575.1 Olivierus martensii
AAAATCATAAATGAGAACTGATTATATTTATATATATATAAATATTAATTTATATCAAAGTTTAACTTGAAATGCTCATGTTCTCAGCTAGATAAAAATGATTTTAAAGATTTTTCTTGTAACTATAAAAAATTAATTGTGACTGCTAAGCTTTTCAAAACTGTACATGGTTAAATAATAATAGGGTTATTAAAATATATATTAGGAATTTTGTTAAAATTTTCAATAAAATTGGTTTTAAAAATCAGTATTGTATTGATTTGATTTTAAAATAACATAAACATATACAGTCAAACCCCAATAAGACGCCACTATATTTTTGGGGACGATTTTGGTGACTAATCGGAATTGGCAGTTTATCAAAAATACATGATGTATAAGAACAAAAATGAACTCCGAATTTATTAAATTTAATAAAATACAGTACATTTATATTTTACATTCAAACTTAACATTTCTAAAAAACTGTATATTTTACAGTATAGTATATGTACCGTATATGTACAGTACTATATAGAAAACATGTCCATCTGCTGTTCTGATTATCTACTTTGAGTTCTCTGTAAAAAACAATGTACACAGTTTACCGTACTATTCTCTGTAAAACACAATATACACAGCTTACTGCACAATATCCTTATTTGCTCAGTACACAATAAATGATGGAAATGATCTGGTTATTATAATCCTAAATTTTCTATAACTTAGGTGTAAATCAGGCTTAAAGAGACATGTGATTAACAGTTAACTCCATCTCTCCCACTCGCTGGTTACAAATGAATCCAGAGAGCTTTTAATACTGTATATATTGTATATACATTCTCTGCTGCTATGGCCATAGCAATCAGGATTGGTGGAGTGGTGGCTGAGGTTTCTTTATTTACTCTTGATGTACCAATCTTTGACCCTCTTTATGCTATATTATTCAGTTTCTTTATTTTCTTTTCAGTTCATTTTCTGTTCGGTTGCTGCTTCAGGTGTAATACATTATATAATTGTGACTTTTCCTGAGAGTGTTAAATACAGGGGACAGTTGATTATATTTCGCAGATTTTGATATTAGTTACTTTCTACTATACCGGATTAATTGTTAGGTTTAATGCCAGTATTCAGTTTACTATTTCAATTCACAAAAAAGAGTAAAATAGTATAATAATTTTAGAAAACAAATAAATCTAAAGGAGAGAGCAATGAAATAAAAGACGTATGGTCACCGTACTTATAAGCAGTGGCGGAACTACAATGAGCCGGACCCCACAATATGAGGGTTTATAATTATAAGGGGCCCAAATTCTCTTTATCCATACTTTCTTTATCCTTTTTTTAAATTAACAACATAATACAATAAAAATTAAATGCACCATTGAAAAGAGTGAAACATTCATTGAATCAGAGCAGTGCAACGGTAACCAAAAATATGGTAATAAAAGGTTGTGATTAGAGATTTTGCAAATTTAAAATCCAGGAGGAAGAATTTTAAATATAGGTTATTTACTTTTGATATTTTCAATTGTGTTTTAAATGACGCAATTTTGTTCTTTTTGTTATTTTCTAATAAAATATTAATATCTAGATAATTTTTTGTGGTAGGTGTCCGAATAATATTTTGCGAGGGGGTCAAAAATTTCAAGTTCTTCCGCTGTTTATAATTTTTTTTCCCTTCGAAAGTAAACTAAAAATGCTGCTTTTTAGCCGATTTTCGCCATTTTAAAACTGTTTTAGTTCTTTTAATGAATTAAATTTGAAGCTTCAAATTTGGCAATCGATGTTGCATTGAATATTTTTTCTCGAACATAATTGTCATATTAATAATATTTAATTTGGAAAAAGTTACAGTGATTTGAATTTTAGCCCAAATTATTCTCATATAAGAGACGATGACATTATACAGTACAGAACAGTATTTTACTTAAAGTCACTGCCGTACTTCTGGATATTGTTAAGAAGATATTGTATTATGAAATACAGTAGTAGTTTTTATTAGAAAGATAGTATGTTTCAAATAAATTAAAATAAAAGATAATAAAGTTATTTGTGAAATACAGTAGATTATGATTTCCATAGAGCAGCGCTTCTCAAACTTTTCCACTTGGTGACTCCTTTTTCCCCCGAGAAAATATTTTCGCGATATTGGGTATAGAGGTTTATAAATTAGGAATACGAATTAAAACATTTGCTAAAATTTCTGCGACCCCCAAATTTTGTTACGCGACCTCATATGGGTTCGCGACCCACACTTTCAGAAGCACTGCTATAGAGGATCAATAATGAATTTAAATCATTGATGATCCTGAAAGTGACTCATAAAATGAAGCTTATGAAACTTCGATATGATAATATACAGTAATTGCATACTATTGTTTTATTTTGATATTATATAAAATAAGAATCAGAAAACAGCTCTGAAAATGATACAATGATAGGAACTATACTGTAATTTCAACAAACATAATTTAATTACGGATTCTCACTTCAAATGACTCATACTTCAATGCTATTATGCTAGACAATTATGCTGATCATAATACAGAGCAATTGCACATTTTCATAAATTTTTGAAAATGGCAAAGAATTATTTATTTAATATGCACATTTTCAGTTCAGAAACAATATACAGTATTTTAAAAATGAAAAAATATATATTTCTTCAAAAAATAAAGTTTATTATTAGTCATAAAGTATTTTAAATGGACAATTATTTAAATTAAAATTATTCCTTATTAAAGAACATTTCAAATGAAAGCAATAAACTCATCAAGCAGTTATTCATAAATATAACGAGTCTATTGAAATACGAGATTTTGAAAGCATCATTAAATTGAGCATTCCATTTTAAAATTATTACACCAGTTTTTTATGTATTAATACTTTAAAATTCATATTTGTAAAATATGAAACTAAATTAAAGATTAATTTAATAGATTGTAAATTTTTTCATGTTTTTTTATCTGTTATGTCAGCACGTTTCACAAAAAAAAATTATTTATCGGGAGTATTCTAATTGTTCCAATTAAATATATAAATATATTTTAAACATTTTTTATCTGGCATTCAAAATATTTATTAAATTTTTCAAAATTATAAATACAATATTTTAGCAATATTTGCCAGTTACATAATGAAAAAAATTCTATAAAATTATATTGATTTAATTTTTTAAAAGTGTATTTAATATAATGCTTACCTTCCTGTTTGCAAACTGTAGAAGTACAAATATTGCTTGGCATTGGTAAACTTTGCTTATCTGTTAATTAATATTAAAATATTAGATTATTAAATAATTCTTTCGCTAGTTTATAACAATTATAGTAAACTCCCTTTTATTCGGCCCCTATGGGATCAGATCTTAGACCGAATAAACAAATGCCCGATTAATCCAAAAATATATGAAAAATATCATTTTTAAGTTGTATCTAAAGGTTTATTAAATCAAACCGGTAAACTTTATTTGTCTTTTTTATTTAAATTTGTTTTTAAGCAAAATCATGCTATTTTTCATAAGAATTATATCAATTAGAAATGGATTATCTTTCTGTTCGATATATCTTGCCTTTTAAAGCGTTTTTTTTTTTCCTTTCCGAATGAATTATTCTATATATTTTTATTCGTTTCTCTTTTCACTCAGCTGGACGAAAATGTGGCCGATTAAAGCGGATGCCGGATAAGAGGAGTCTACTGTATATTAATTAAAAGCTTCATTTAATTGGCCACTTACTTTCTAAATATAATAATAATCCAATCATAATAAGAAATGCTAAGGAAATTAATACACAAACAAGAATTAAGTAGCGTTCTAAAAGTGTTCTTCTACTCCAAATTGAGCACTTCCTATATAAGAAAAAAAAGTTAATTCGATCA
The DNA here is from genome assembly GCA_000484575.1 of Olivierus martensii. NCBI lineage: Eukaryota > Metazoa > Arthropoda > Arachnida > Scorpiones > Buthidae > Olivierus > Olivierus martensii. The sequence goes on from AYEL01086415.1 coordinate 3,859, forward strand.
GTTTTTATCATCATTCTTCACGTGACTTATTTATTAAAACTTTTTAGAGTCTGCTGATGACAACCTTAACCCAATTTCATAATGGCTGATATCCCTCTTCAGAAAATTTTAAATATCTTATAATAATTAAATTAGAATATAATTATAATGTTTAGTATTTATTATCGATGAAAAACTTTTTAGAACTGTTTATATAAAATTTAAATTTTTGTTTAGCTGAATTTATTATTTCAATTTAATTACCATAAAAACTTTTTAGAACCGCTAACGATTAACAAAGTATTCATTATTATGCTTGATAGATTTTAATTAGAACCAATTGATGATTTTAATATATTTTATATCATAATTAAAAATTAATTTTACTTAATCTTTTGGCAAATTTAATAAAAGATTAATTTTGAAGCTGTAAAATATTTAATATATAGTACTGTACTAATATATGTAATAATTACATGAATCATAAATTTCATAATAAGTTGGTATTAATCAATAAATTAATTTTTACGATCAAGAATAATTATTCAAATTCATTAAATAAAACCGAGTTTTCATAAAAACATTGAAAAATTTCACCAATTTATATAATTCTATACTTTTTAGAGTAAATTTCTTTCGATTTTTACTCATACTTACTAAATAATTTTAAGAAAACGTCCTTATAAATCTGAAATTTTATGAAATATCGAAAAAGAACTGAAATATTAAATTCTTACCTATTAGAATTTTTATCGGTTCCTATTTTATTATCCATAATATAATGGTCTATTCATTTATCATTAACCTTACCGTAAAATTCTGATTAACTTAACTAATAAATGGCTATCGGTTAGAATAAGGTTACTTTTTACAAAACATTTCATATACAAAGGAACTTCTCGTTTTACACAATGATCTGAGTATAGTCTGAGTTGAACCACTTTAGACATTTTAAAGTAATAACTCTAAATAAAATTGTCCTTGATTTAAGACATAGCGGTTATAGGCTAAATTTTAGCATACTTCTTACGACGATAAATGAAATTAATAAATACATCTGTCAATTATGAACTCGTAACATTATTTTTAATTTTTATTGATTTATTGCTATAATAGTTTATATTATTTTCTTCTTTCTTTTTATCCTGTAAAAGTTTCTTTTTTATAACATTTAACTTCAGCCAACCATATTGTGTTTCATCAATGACGTAAAACACATGTTTATATACAAGTTTTGAAAAAGAATTACGATTATAAAGGAATGTAGATTAGGCAAACTCCCATCCAGTTATTCAGCAGATTTTATTTCTAATTAGTCAGTGTACTAGGCATTGCTTGAGAATTCACATAATTCAGTTTGTATGACAGCTCTTACACCATTATTATGTCTCACTCCATCTAGTAATAAAGAGTTTTAAATTAATTTAAGTGAATTTATAGACTTTATGGATATCAGGGCCGGCTTTATGAACCAGCAAAAAAAGCACGTGCTTGGATGGCATTTTTTCAGGGACAACATTTTGACTGAAAAACAGAAAAAAAATTTTATGGGCAACCAAGTATTTGTTTTGCTTGGGTCTTGGAGAAACTAAGAGGCGCGATGCTATTGGTAGTGAACTATAAAAAAATAACATTTTACAATCTAATTCATTTATTATAGAATTTGAAATCCATTGCTTTTTGTATTTAATATTTGTATTGGTTTAACCAATATATTATGTGACGATGACGTTCTCGCGGTGATGCGGTGTCATTGTGAAAGCATGAAAGCAATCATCGTGACATGTTGCATCAATTCTTGGAAATATCATCCATAGTCACACCATGCGTATAGTGTGATTATGATGAAATTCAGAATGACATCTATTCTGAATTCTAGTAACACTCTGAAGAATTTATTTTTTTATTTTTTCTGAAGATAATGCCACTTTCCAGTCTATAAGAATATTAAGGACGAAACAAGCCCTTTCACAAGCTGTTCACCCCTGCGAAGAGGTCAGCCAGATTGTGGAGGACAGGCATCAATGGGTCGGACCCAGACCCATGATAAACATTTTCAAGAGGTGGGACCGGAGATTCGAATCCGGGTTCTCCAGAATAGAAAGCTGAATTATTTCCATGCAGCCAATCCGGCTGACCCAAGGACATGTTTTACATCGTCATTTACTATTCTTACAAAATGAAAAGTAGTGACATTTGTTGACCAAAAAACTATCCGAGAGCAACCACTTCTCGGGAAGTACCTCTCAAGCTTCTATTCATCTACCATTCATTTTTTCTGCATGATATGCTACTTTGGAATTTATACTCTTATTTAGGAACAAAGTCTCCTCACTGGGTCAGCAAAGAGAGTTTGGAGAATTATGATAAAATACTGAGCACCCAATAGGTCGGTGGTGTCGGCCTAATTGGCCGCATGCAAACGCTTCGGCTTTCCACTCTGGAGACCCGGGTTTGAATCTCGAATCCCATCGCTTGAAAATATTTATCATGGGGTCCGGCCCGGCCCGTCGATCTCCGTCCTTCACAATCCGGTTGACCCCTCCGCAGGGGTGAGCAGCCTGTGGAAGGGCTTGTTTTGCCTCGCCACATAGTATTCTTTCAGAATGGAGTGTGGCGTCATCTATTAACAAAAAAATAGGCCGGTGGTGGAATAAAGTTATTCATATCCAAAAGAAGAGCATCCGGGTTGCCAAGATAGCAAAATGCTGCAAGATACTGCAGAAATGTCCCATTGAAAGCTAGGACCCCAGGATGCCAAATGGACAAACACATCCCTTAGGCTGGTACCAAACGAGTCGATCAAATAGTCGACGACACGACGTAAAAATGTACTCGACTTGTTGTAGCTTATTGTGAGAGAATTTATATTCTGTCGCTTATCGACGACATATTTGCAAACGAGTCGACGAAATAAACATTGAAGTTTGTGAAGTACATAATGAGATCCAATCAGTATCGACTATCTCGTTTCGAGTTTCAACGTCACCCATAACTTCGATTTTCCCCCGCACACTTGGTCTGAATTATATATGTCTGTCGCCCAAAATATCCAACTTGCTGGATACGGCTTTTGTCGCCGGCCACCTCCCATAAGACAACCTAGCGCGATTTCGAAGGGTTGCGATGCGACACAACGGTGACCAAAGCTTGTCTAACGGTCTTAACGGTCCAGGTGTGAATGCGCGGCGAAATCGACTTGTTTGGTACCAGCCTTACAGACTGAAATCGGCAGAGATATTTAACGGTCTTAACGGTCCAGGTGTAACGGCGCGGCGAAATCGACTTGTTTGGTACCAGCCTTACAGACTGAAATCGGCAGAGATATTCTAGCACATTTGCTCCAGGATGGCTAACTTGTGCAGAACGTATTCACCCAGTATCGTCCCACACTGAGGAGTTACTTAATTAATCCTAGATACTATGGCGCCACTTAGAGGCGCCATAGTGTCTAGGATTAAGTAATCTTATCGGCCTGACTCCTCCCGATAGAAGCTCATCTTGATATGGCGGGAGGGCTAATCGGCTCTCACTATGTCTGTGTATCTGTACAGCCAAGCTGATGCATGCATAGTGACAGGGATTAATTAAGGGCTCCTAGAGTATGACAATATCCAGACGAAAGATGACCCCACATCCTCAAGTGGAGTGTGCAGACATCGGTTCCCTGGGTGGCGAATCGAAAAAGATTGGTGACATTTGAGTAAACCGCTGAGAAAAGACTAGCCGGAGTCGTTTCGTAGCCCGAAAGTCGTTTCGGGCCTTCTTTGACTTTCTATAGAGAGATTCTGCAATGTAGGGAAAACCTGGGTTACTCGTTTCGGGCCTTCTTTGACTTTCTATAGAGAGATTCTGCAATGTAGGGAAAACCTGGAGAAGCCCACGTCGGGTCTCCAGACACTGTCTCTAGCGAAAAAATTCCTATAGGGTCAATATAGCCTGGCTGCACCCACTCCTTGTCGGTGGATGCTGTAGTTCGACAGTCTCTGTGGGTTCGGGATTAAGAATCGGACCGACATTAGTCCTCTAAAAGGGTCTCAAATCCCAAGATGGCGTACTATGCCAACGGGATGAATGGCGGAGGGATAGTATAGCCTGGCTGCACCCACTCCTTGTCGGTGGATGCTGTAGTTCGCCAGTCTCTGTGGGTTCGGGATTAAGAATCGGACCGACATTAGTCCTCAAAAAGGGTCTCAAATCCCAAGATGGCGTACTATGCCAACGGGATGAATGGCGGAGGGATAGAAGCCTTAACGGTGCCTATCGAGAATTGGTCTGGTTCGGACTGTAGAGGATTCATCCTCAGACCGAGAAGCTTGTTTCCCTAGAGAGAACACAAAACCTCGTGGAGTTATCCCGAGCGATATTCAGCCACGGCAAGGAGCCAGAGCCCGGCCATTGAACGGTGTCAATCGATACCGTCCTCATGGTGGCTTGCAGCAGTTGACAGCCTCATGCAGGCTACATCGGGATACAAAACGGGGGAGATCTCTCGTCCTTTTCGATCGTCTGCGATCGTATGACAACAGGGATGGTATGCACCTTGAGTGCTCACTGCTCACTCCGCCACTAGGAGCGAATTTCTGGTTTAGACCTAAATTCTGTCTGAGGCGTTTATTATTATTTTGGTCAATAGATGATTCCACTTTCCCTTCTGAAAGTGGCGGGGCGAACAAGCCCTTCCATCGGCTGCCCACCGTTGCGGAGAGATCAGCCAGATTGTGAAGGACGGGGATCGACAGCCAGGTCTGAACCCCATGATAAATATTTTCAAGGAGTGGAACCTGAGACTCGAATCCCGGTCCTCCATAGTGGAAAGCCAAAGCGTTTCCACACGGCCAATCTGGCTGATCAAGCGTAAATGTCCGAGGCTTGGTACTAAGAATTTGTTGTGTGTAACTGCCCTCGGCCCGGCCATCGACTTTTAGCAGTCCGGGTCGTCCTGACGAGGTTCCTCTTGTGGTGGGAGATTCTCCATCTCTAGTAGCCTATCATATTTCTGATAGGAACTTTCAACTTTTCTCATATTTTCCTTTCTTCTTCTCATATTCCTTCTTATTTCCAAGGCTAAACTAATGAGTACAGCCTTCTGTCTCTGTCTTCGTGTAGTGGGAGTTCTATATCCAATTTTGAACTTCGTTCGCTGTGGGTTGTCTCTGTTTTCAGTTGTGTGGCGGCGCTTGACACTGCCTTTTCGGCTTTATCATTTGCTATAGTAACACTGTGCCTGAGTGGCGAGATAAGAAGGATCTTCAGGCCGGTGGATCAGCCTAACCTCTCTCGTTGAAATGGACCCGGAGGGAGTGGACTCTGTCCCCGCTGTGCTTGGCTATCATTGAAGCCAAGTTACATCTTGCAGAAGGACCCCTGTAGTATCTTCACTGTAAAGCAGGGCCTGTAGCCCTATAGACCAATGCCTTAAGATCTTTATGAGCCTTATAAGTCTATCAGCCCGACTGCCGGATAAAGGCACAGCCGGGCCGATATACTCAATAGATAGATTCATGTTTATCAGAACCAATATCCAATACATATACTGACATAATGCCTTCAGTAAGTCTCCTCGCCACGTCACGGCGGATTATACTTGGGGAAGATTGGCCCAAGAGATGGGAAATTTTGGGGTAGCAACGAAAATGTCTTCATTTAAGTCCTTTAGTCAGGTTCAAATTCAGGATGACGTCAAGATGCACTGCAGTGGCGGAACTATAATGCGCCGGATCCCGAAACGCGGGGAGGCCCAGAATTATAGGAGGCCAAATTCTCTTTGTACTTTCTTTATCCTATTTTTAAATTAACAATATAATACAATAAAAATTAAATATACCATGAAAAGAGTGAAACATTCATTGAAACAGAGCAGTGCGGCGATGGAAGCAGTTGTCAAAAATATGGAAATAAAAGATGTGATTAGATATTTTGCAAATTTAAAATCCAGGAGGAAGAATTTTAAATTTTAAATATATTTTCTTTTTACAATTTTCAATTGTGTTTTAAATGATGCAATTTTGTTATTTTTTTATTTTCTAATAAAAATGTCTAGATAAAATTTTTTGTAGTAGAGTCCCGAATAATAGTTTGCGGGTAGGCCAAAAAATTTAAGTTTGCCACTAGCTCTAGATATTTATTGTTATTACAATTATCCTTATCTACAAGCTAGAAATATACTTTCGAAGTTTTTAAAATCTTTCAGATTTTGATTTTTTCAAATTGGGCTATGATATAATAGCTTTCTTTTTCCTGTAGTCATAAAATTGTCAGATCCATTTAAGTGCTGATAATATTTATACATCATGTATATTTTTAAAATTTTTGGATATGGACTAACACAACACAGTAATGATAAGATATCAGTTTATATATTTAGAATTCTCGGTTAAAGTCGAGAAATAAATCAAAAGGATTAATATCGACTGTAGGTATATAATAAATAGAGTTTTGACGCAAATAAATAACAGCACGGTTAGGCTAGGTTAGGTAGGTTAAGCAGTCATATCACCTGAGAATATACTATCTGGCGGTAACCACTTATAAAGCCCATCACAGGCTAGCCAACACCCATGATGGGGTCAACCGGATCATTGATGTTTTTGAATTATTTTTTACATTGTTTTTTTTTGTTCTTGGTTGTCGGGAAAACTTATAAATTTAGAAAAATCTGTAAATTTATTAAACGTAAACAGTGGTGATATTCAAATTATTTAACAACCGGTTCGCTTAAAATTTGATGCTGTCTCGAAAGAATTCACAAAATATTTTTATTGTTTAGGTTAGGTTTGGTTAAGCCGCCATATCCTCATTGGATATTTATCTAGCAATGGTCACTTATAGAATCCATCACAGGCTGGCAACACCATGATGGGGTCAACCAGATGGTTGAAGGATGGGGTTCAGCGGGTAGAGCCGGATCATTGAAGGATGAGGTACAACGCCGGGCCGGACCTCTCCTGAAAAATGGAGGTGTGGGAACCAGATTTGAACCCGGATCCTCCAGGGTGGTAATCCACAGCTTTACTACGCGGCCATCCGGTCGACAACAATAGCACGGAATAGCATCGTTTATAAAACAATGTTTGCCGAATAATCTTTTCTTCTCTGAAGTCAATACGAATATAATGTCGGCCATCCGGTCGACAACAATAGCACGGAATAGCATTGTTTATAAAACAATGTTTGCCGAATAATCTTTTCTTCTCTGAAGTCAATACGAATATAATTTTCTGACTATAATATATATTTATTTTGAATTAAGATGCGATTTATATTATAAACAAATTGATCTATTTCAGAAAGAAGTTTCTGAGAAAGAATGAAGATTTGAAAAAAGAAGAAAATATTAAGTTTAAAAAAGAACTCGACATCAAATGTCATTTATTGAAGGATAGAATATCGTTTGGGATAATGCTAATCAAGCACAATAACAGTAGTCTGAGGTAAGTAATTTTCAGGTAGGTAATTTACTTTGATATACTATATACATTCTCTTATTCTCCTGTTCGAAGAGCTGGATGACGAAAAAGGCAGACTATGGAGATTTTATTATGTATGTGGTGATATTCATTCGTTTCTATACCAGATTAATATTAGAATAATAGTTATTAATTATAATTACAGTTAATCATTATTATATTATAAAGCAATTATACATGCAATGTGCAAAATTTCGGATAAAATACTGAGATTCCCATTCCTCTAATATCTTCGATGGAATCCGGACTCAATTCATAAATCTTAAATTTTGTATCCCGCGATAACATATACGAAAATCCTTACATACAATTATTTCGATTCTTACGAAGGACGACTTTTTGACGTTTGGTAGATTAATACTGTATAATTTGGAATTTTGCTTTACGAGAATCCCATCTCTTGAAGTACTTACAAGAGATCCGGATCTCAATAAAATTTCAAATTTTTCAATGAAAAACAATCGCTTACTATAGGAAGTGAAACAGTCTATAAGCATTTGTTCTCTCACAAACATGAATCTTATAATATAAATGTGGACAGATAATGAAAAAAATATTAATCGGAAAATACTATATTATTTTTACATTCTGTAATAGTAGTACAATGAAAACAAAGTAACACCAATAAAAAATAATAAAACAATATTTGTGTTTTCCCAATTAAAATCAAATTGAATCAATCAGTCATTTTTTATTTATATTTCGTGTTATATATTTCCAACTGTATATTTCCTAAATTAATAGCGTGAATTTTAATAATCAGATTCTTTGATATTAAGTAATATCTTCAAAATCTTACCATTATTTATGAACTTTTCAATAAAAATCGGTACAGAAACCGATTGAATGTTTGTTATTGAATGTTCGGTGTGTGTTTGAAGTATGACTGCGGAACTTCGGTTATGTACGATGATATACGTGTATATGACTGAAGTAAGAGAACATGGAGTAGGGTTTTCACATACAACACTTAAAAATAACAACAGTCACACGAACATATTCATATTTGAACATTATCCGATCGTCGCATCCTCACATTTATATATCACGCGGTTACACTCGACTTATCACGACTACACAACACATACACGCGTTTCCCAAAAACCAACCTCTGGGTCCACGTCCCGGGAAATGGAAACGCTCAATTAATAGTTATTAATTGGCGTCTGAAGAGGCTCTGGTAACATTTGTACATTCATAAAAGTATCTTCGCTAAAAGGTAATAGGAAAGATGAATAACAAATAAAAATTCCATCCTTTCTTTGACTGACTAAACTAATGATTAATTATTTTCTACTAAATAGCAAATTATTCTGAAACGTTTTTCTCCAAAATTTTTTACTACAGAATAAACATTTACTAGAAAAATTTACGTTTATCTGCTATCAGGAAAATTTCGCCAATGTTTATTCAGTTTAAAAAGATGATATTATAAAGAACCTTTATTTTTTATACATTTTAATAAAATAATAACAAAATATATTTGATAAAGATATATATCATTGAATAGATATTTTCTTCTCATATAAATTGGCGAAATTTTGTGATTTAATCTTATAAATTTGGAGTATCAGGGCAAAATATCGTCCGAGCTCGTATAGGTTATTCTTAAGGTTGGTTTTCACTGGAGCGGTTTCAGCGCGGAAAACCGCTTTCTGAAGAAATATCAGTACTAATATAAATATTGGACAACATAATAACAAAAACTTAGAAATTTCTGGTTTTAAAAACCTTGGTACTTGCAAAAATTGAGAATATGATAATGATTATGTTAAAATTTTTACTGATGGTTCCAAGCACTTGGACGATGCCTCTGGAAGTGGAGCTCTCATTAAGAAAGGTAAAAAAATTTAAAGTGACAAATCCTACTGGATGTTTTTCCTACAATGCTGAACTCATTGCAATAAATATAGCTCTCCAAAATCTTGATAAAACTACTCCAGAGAAAATTGTCGTATTCACTTACTCTACTGCAGCTTTACTTAGCATTAAGAACTGTTTCACTAGCTCTAATAAAATTCTTAAGGAATGTATAATGCAGTGGCGAAACTACAATGCGCGGACCCCGCAACGCGGAGAGGCCAAGAATTACAGGGGGCCAAAATTCTCTTTATACTTTCTTTATCCCATTTTTAAATTAACATCTATTATGATAAAATCCTAATGTCTGTTCCTTTGAGTGATCTCATTGGGTTACAATAACCACGTGATATTCTAGCTAGCCGATATTATTGAATTATAACGATCGCATCTTTACAATCTAATCAACGTTATTGGATTATAATAGTCACATGCAATAATCATGTGATCAGTATAATTCAGTTACCAAATTAATGGCGGATGTCGAGAACTAAGCAGTTTATTATTTCGGCAAACTACTAATCCGTGGTCATTACGTCTGAAGCAAGGACGTCCTTGGTCTGAAAAAACCGCATTGCCATTGTTGCCATAGCAACAAAGTTTGATGTATTTTAATTTTCAGAATTTTGTAAAATTTTACAATTATATTTGTTATTTAATTTAGTAGCTTCCTGCACATGATTTTCATTTTTAATTTGTCATATAATCTCTTTTTAAATTTCTTGCTATCTCATATTCCTACAGCTCGCTACTTTCAGCAATTCAGATCTGGAAACTTTGTTCCTGAGGCTCTTCGTTGGAGAGTGTACAGGGTGCGATGTAAAAATGTACCCATCTGCACGCTGAACGTTTCGCGAATGTTTCTACCACGGAATTACCCTACAGTAAAAAGAAAAATGGACAGTGATTTATTCAGGCCTGGGGAGTCGGTGTCAGGAATAACTTTCTCATTGCTCATAATTTATTGGTTTTAAATTTTAAAAATGTATTAAATAATTATTTTCTTTTTCAGATGAATAAATAATTTTTCATTAATAAATATTGAATAAAAATGTATTCTAAAAAATCAGCAATATTTGTGCATTTGTGCATTACTGCCAGAGAAATCGGTGTCCATATCGGCAAAATAAAAAATGTAGGTATCGATGTCGGCACATTTTCCTGCCGACACTCCAACCCTTGATTTAATAAATCCAGGATTACATTCCTCACCCAGTTTTTATTCACAGCCAATTATATGTTGCCTTCTCTAGGGTGAAAAGTTTTGTGTCAAAGTTTTTGAAAAACTTGAATACGAAATCCCGTATATAAAGAGGTTTATCTGTAGCAAACTTTTATTAAAATATCTAAAATGTTTATAACTGCAAAAATTTGCGGGTTACAGTTAGTAATACAATAGAAATTAAATACACCATGAAAAAAGTGAAAGATTCATTGAAACAGAGCAGTGCGGCGATAGGAGCAGTAGTCAAAAATATGGAAATAAAAGATGTGATTAAATATTTTGCAAATTTAAAATCCAGGAGGAAGAATTTTAAATATATTTTCTTTTGATAATTTTCGATTGTGTTTTATATTATGCAATTTTATTCATTTTCTTTATTTTCTAATAAAAATATCTAGATAAAAATCTTTTTGTGGTAGGGGCCCGAATAATATTTTGCGGAGGGTCAAAAATTTTAAGTTCCGCCACTAATGCACTGATAACGTTAATGTTAGTCAACTGGATTGGCCGCGTGGAAACGCTTCGGCTTTCTACTCTGGAGAACCCGGGTTCGAGTCTCGAGTCCCAACCCTTGAAAATATTTATCATGGGATCCGGACCCGGCTCTTCGACCCGTCCTCCACAATCCGGCTGACTCCTCCGCAGGGATGGGCAGTTTATGGAAGGTCTTGTTTCGCCCCGCCACTTAGTATTCTCCCAGAATGAAAAATTGAGTCATCTGCTGACAAAAAAACGTTAATGCGACACAACAGTAGATGACGTCTCACTCACTATTGTGTGTGGTTTCAAGATGGCATATCAACATGGTGACATTATCGTGACGACGTGACGTAATCATGATTATCCATTGATTCCAAATGATATAATAAATAAATGATTTTATATAGTAAAATTACATTTCTACATGGTTCATCGCCAACTTACCCATAAAGTTTATAACATATCCATATACGTTACAAAATATATTTTATAGATTAGAATTCGAACCTATATAGCCCGTTGTATACTATCTTTCAATCTTTCAGTACACGGCACCATAGTTATTTGCCATCCTGTGATGAGCTTTAAAAGTGGGGGTTACCAAATATCAATAGAGTCGGTTCTTCCTGAGTGATTCGATAGCTTCATTCAGGACCGGTCTTAGGGGTGGGCGAGCTGGGCAATCGCCCAGGGCCGCTAGTTAGTTGGGACCGCCACACGAAGCTGTAAAAGGCCCACAACAGAAAACTACACGGGAATTTAAGGGAAAATGAATAAGCTTTTCTACAGAAATGCAGCTGCAATAAAAAATTATACATAATATAGTAGGTCGACTAACGTTCTGTCGGAACCGTCCATACATCTTTGAAGATCTTAGTATGGACCTGTTAATACATATAAGTTGAAACTATATAATAAAAAATTATTTACGATCACATATGATTCAAGAACACTTGAATAGCTTAACGTTCCTATCAATCGAAAATAAAGTTGTTGAGCCATTGGATTATTCAGAGCTTATCAACGATTTTGCAAATATTAAAGCGAGAAAATTCGCTTTTTAAATTTATTTGTATTGTAAGTAATTAATGGGTGTAAGTTTTTATAACATATTAAGTGCTATAACAATAAAATTATCTGAAACAAATGATAGATGTGAATAACATATGTAATATTTAACATCTTTAAATCTTTAGAATGCTGGAAAATTGAAAGATATCTAAAACTGAGAACTCATGACTTTTATCGTTATATAATATATCGGTAATTTTTCCTACCCATCACGCATATTTTTTTACATTGTTACCTCAAAAGCAGCTTATATTATGGGGCCACCAATTTGATAGTCGCCTGGGGCCGCCAGGGACCTAAGACTGGTCCTGACTATCTATCCTAATCTTTAAATTCGCTTGAAAACTAATTAATTTTTTTATTGCAAACTATCCTAGCCAGGGAACCGATATCATAATCCAATAAGAGTTACCGAAAACAATATTATGCATTTCAAATCCCCGAGCAACGCCAAGTACCCTGATCAGGGCCGCCGAGAGGGGTGACATCCGGGACTTTTGTCACGGGCCCGGCATCGAAAAGGGCCCGACCGTCGGGCTCTGACGTGTCATATAGGGTCATTCCATTTTAAATCAGCCAATGGTAGTCGCAGCATGATTTTTGATTTTGATGAATTGTGGCATGTTGTTTATGTATATTCCCAAAGGCTCAAAAGAATTATTATTTACTTTAAAAAAAAATTTAATTTCTGAGATTTGAGAAAGAATATGTATGGAAGGAGACTAAAATTTGTATATTTTGTACTTTTTATAATCGTCTGTAGTTTTTTATGTGATTAACACCGAGAGGTGGAATAGGTATCACTTAAAAGCTTATAAAATGAGGTTTTCAACCTTGTATATTTTGTTTCAAACATTCTAGGATTAACTAGTGTTTTGACACTCCAAACTCGGCAGAGGAAGATTGCATTTTTTTCATAACTTAAGAGTTTTTAATAGTAACACAAACAAAGATAACACAGATTTTTCTTAATCTCTCATTACCCAAGCATAAGTAGATTTACAATAAAAATTATGAACTTTATTCTTTTATTCCTTCATATTAAAAAAAATGGTCAAACCTGGAAAAAATTTAAAATTTACCAACTTTGAAGATAAAAATTTCTTTGTGGGAGTGTCGCAAAAAATCTGAAAATTTTATGGTTTATACTACATTTAATATAGATTGAAATAATAACAAATTTGAGTTTGGCTTTTCTTCCATTTTTGTGGGAGACGTAATCAAACTCAGGGAAAATGCAATTAATATTCGTATTAATATCATAAGAAATCCGTCCGAATAAAACATATCTGGCAGATATTTTTAATTCACACCACTTTTGAAGTTAGGTAACTCTTTCTTATGATTAAATAAATTTTGAGCTATTTTTTATTAATTTTTGCAATTTTCTGTTCAAACTATCTGGCAACACTTTATATAGCAACAATGGACTCTTCTGCTATGTTGCCAGATAGTTTGAACAGAAAATTGCAAAAATTAATAAAAAATAGCTCAAAATTTATTTAATCATAAGAAAGAGTTACCTAACTTCAAAAGTGGTGTGAATTAAAAATATCTGCCAGATATGTTTTACTCGGACTGGGATTTCTTATGATATTAATACGGAATATTAATTGCATTTTCCCTCAGTCTGATTACGTCTCCCACAAAAATGGAAGAAAAGCCAAACTCAAATTTGTTATTATTTCAATCTATGTTAAATGTAGTATAAATCACAAAATTTTCAGATTTTTTGCAACACTCCCACAAAGAAATTTCAATGTTGGTAAATTTTAAATTTTTTCCAGGTTTGATCATTTTTTTTAATATCTTGACCATTTTTTTTTAATATGAAGGAATAAAAGAATAAGGTTCATAATTTTGTTGTAAATTATACTTATGCTTGGGTAATGAGAGATTAAGAAAAGACTTTGTTATCTCTGTTTGTGTTACTGTTAAAAACTCTTAAGTTATGAAAAAAATGCAATCTTCCTCTGCCGAGTTTGGTATCAAAACACTAGTTAATCCTAGAATGTTTTAAACAAAATATATAAGGTTGAAAACCTCATTTTATATGCTTTTAGATGATACCTATTCCACCTCTTGGTGTTAATCACATAGAAAAACTACAGGCAATTATAAAAAGTACAAAATATACAAATTTTAGTCTCCCTCTATACATCATATTCTTTCTCATATCTCAGAAATTAAATTTTTTTAAAGTAAATAATAATACTTTTGAGCCTTTGGGAATATACAACATGTCAAAATTCATCAAAATCAAAAATCATGTAGCGACCACTTTGTTTAAATGGAATGACCCTTAACGTGTCTGATAGTTTGCAGCCCGCCGCTAGAGCGCGCTGTCTATCACCCAAACAAGCACCCAAAGCAATCGTGCCAAAATAAACTATTTTATTTATAACATGGTATGCAATGTATCGAATTTTGAATTTATTATACACTTTTTTCAAATAAATATTTAATGTTTCATATAGCTTTTTTATTAAACCAAAGTGATGCCCTTTTTAAAGTGGGGTTCGGACCACAGACTTATCATGGGCCCGAAAATTTCTCTCGGCAGCCCTGACCCTGATAATACTAAAAATAAATGAACACATTTGGAAAGTAGGCAATTTTAGTTCTGCAATTGCTTTTTCTGTTTAATCTAATAAAGTAGATTATATGCTTAAATCACGTACTTAAATCATACTTTATAGCCTACTAAATTATTTAATTTCTTGTTAAAATTTTTATATGAATTGAAAATATAAACTGTTCGGGAAAGAATTAAGCGCCTATTTTCCAAAGACATTTATTGGAGAATGATTAAGGGATTAAAATATTGATTTTCACAGTATTTTATAGTATTTTATATCAGTCAAATTGGCCGCATGGAAACTCTAATTTATCACTCGGGAGGATCCTGGGATTTATACAATATGGCTAGAATTGTTTTAACTTCAGAAAAGTAGAATATCAATATTAATTTAATATCGTTTTGTAATAAAAACTAAAACAATCGAGTGAAATAAATTTTAAACCCATAACAAAATCATAATATTAATTACCAGTATTTTTCTTTAATATTTAAGTTAAACATTTAAACAATATTAAACCAAATACAGTATTTTAATTTCATATAAAGTATTTACATAAAAGTTTCAATAAGATATATATAATGATGAGATTCTCTTGCTTGTTTGTTTATGTTGAGTGAAGCTGATTTCTTAAACAGAAATATATAAAATAACTCCATTTGAAGTTCCACGAAGGTTTAAAAGCACCTGAAAATTAAATACTTTTCACTTACATTTTGTTCAAAAGAAAAGAAATTAAAAATATTTTAGAAATAACAGCATTCAAAAGATAGATTGACATGCTTATCTGTTGAATGTTGCTTAATTTCAGATTAAAATAAATTTAATAATTTAATTGATAGAATTTAGAAATATTTTAATAATTTTTTAATGTGGAGATTTCGTTTATGTTTTAATCATCAACTAATTTATTGTTTTACGATATATTAATCGTTCCCGAATGATGTACAGTACATTTAATCAGAATAAGAAAAGTCGAATGTGATTGAAAGTGATATGAACGAAAATTTTAATTCATCAACTTTAGTATCCTTTTTAGATATAAGTTCATAAAAATTTACCATAGTTTGTTTTTAATAGCATCTCTGATTTAATTTTCATCAATTATAATTCCCTAATATAATAAATATTTAAAAAAAATCAAAATGAACATTGAATTTAAGTAAAAATTAATAAGATCTGGAGATGGGCATAATTCGAAACTTACCAATTACCAAATATTTAATGCACGTTTAAAAATGTTAAATTAATAATTTGTCAGTTAAACAATTAGTCATTTATACAAACATTTGGAATAAATAAACCTACCATTATCAACCCCCATTTTTTCAAAAATGTTTACTCTGCGTTACCTAAAGAAAATTTTAAATCAAATATATGTAATATCTGTATAAAATATTAAAAATTTAGATATCATGGTGCTTTTTTTATACCTGAATTATCTGTATGTTGCAATTCACATTCTGTTTTCCAGTCTATGGGTATAAGAGGATGCATAATGTTGGCAAAAGTTTCCAATGGACAACATTCCTGTTCGCAATCCGGTAATGTCATTAAATGTATATGCTGCTCACCAACTGCTGGGTTTGAAGAATTTGAATAAAATACTTTCACACACGAAGATTCATGAATTTCGTGATATTCAACTAAAATGGCGGCACAAAATGGTGGTGCTCTCCCGTTAAATATTTTTAATGCATTAAGAAAAGCGGCGATATTGGCATCATGCTATTAAAAAATTTATTATGAATAAAAAATAATTTAAACAATCAATATATCAATACATATAAATAAAATAATACTTACTGAAAAATAAGTGAAAACTTTAGTATGGTTATTTAACTCCCCTCTCGATTTTTCTTGCATATGTTTTAGAATTTCACCTATTAAGACGCCTTAAATATACAAACAAAAATTAGATTTTAACTATTATTTATTGTGCATGATTTTTAATATTTGTACCTGCTCGAAGTCTTTGCACTTTAGAAGAGTTGTAACTAAGAGAGAACGAATCGTGGAATATTCTTTCCAATTGTTGATAAACTTCATCAGTTACCCATTCAGGAATGATCAAATTGTGCATTTTCTAAATGGAAATATAATCTTACTAAATAATGAAACTAATCAATCATTGCTTAATTCAGATACCACAAATTCATAAATATTTTCTTCTTTAAATTAATTAATTGAAAATTGTTTATGAAAGTATTAAAATCAAATCTATTTTAATTGGTATATAGAATTATTGAATTAGATTTGAAGTTTTATTCATTCGAACTGTATTTCGGCAAATTTTTCTCCTTTACTTAATTAAAAGTTGAATAAAAGGGAATATGTGAAAAAAAATGATAACGTAAAAATAACAAAATCATCAGCCTGCATTGTATAAAAATTTTGTAAACATCATACTTAAAATATCTCGCATTAAAATTTATGTATTTGGTCAATATTTTTACATATTGACCGTGTATTTTGTTAATAAATTAATGTATACTGTACAGCAGGGGTTCCCAACGAGGTCGGTATCGATCCCCTGGGGTCGATGAAATTTTAATGAGGGTCGATGATGATGAAGGGGTCTATTGGGGGTCGATAGCCGAATATGCACCGGCAATTGATGGCATAATCAAGATCCCATTGATTAAAAAAATTTATTAATAAATTCATAATTGTATATTGATACAAAGCTATATCATGAGGTAAGGAAGAAATCATATGAAATAAATATAAAGTAAAAATATACTAAAATTATTTAATATATTTTTAAAACCAATAATATTTTTTAAAATATATTAATTTTTAATTTGTGATTGTCCGTTATTGAAAAAGATTGCATTTCCTCAGAAGATATATTGTTATATACAAGTCATTTGCAAAATTTAAAGATTTTAATGTTTGCTTCCAAGATATTGAAAATTTAAATATGCCAGCATGGATCATAGAACCGCTGCGCTGTGATATATCTTATTTTGATATTATGATACAAGAAGAGTTCATTGCATTGAAGGAGGATGATCAAGCACAAGTCTTATTTGAAACACATAGGTATGCTAAGTTTTGGAATTTAAAAGTCATCCAAGAGAAATATCCCGAAATAAAAATTGTTACCGAACCAGCATTATGGATTTTTCCCTCTTCTTACCTAATGGAAGCAGGCTTTAGTCAAGTCAATAATTTACTACGGAAAACAAGAAACAGTTGAATATTTTTGAACGAGGAAGAGTAAAAGAATTTTAAGAATTAAGTTAAGCAATTTTATGCCAAATATTAAAAAAATTGCATCAATACATCAAGCTCAATCATCACATTAATTAATATCGAACTTTTGTGCAATTAGAATCTGTAATTTTGTTTCTGAAAATTTGTATTCTGTATATTAGTAAAATTAAAAATAATAATAGTGCAAAAAATAATAAAACATAAATTAATAAACCATTTCTTTCAAAACTTTTGTTCATATTCTTAGTCTAAATTGTTACCTTAAGTTATGTGCAATTATTTGTATTATGATTATGTTGTATGCTGTATATTATTATAGAGGAAAATGTAAGGGGGTCCATGATGGAAACCATTCTTTTAAAAGGGGGTCGATGCAAGAAAAAGGTTGGGAAACCCTGCTGTACAGTAATTTCAATTTTAATTCGCGAAACTAACTGCTTTAAGCCTTATTATATTTACAGGGTGTCCCGCAAAGGACTCTCTGATTTCAAAATTAAAAATCACGAAAACAAAGATCGGTAGAAGAATACAACGGTATTTTTTTTGGTTTTTGTTAACAGATGACGCCACTTTCCATTCTGGGAGAATACAAAGTGGCGGGGCGAAACAAGCCCTTCCACAGGCTGCCCACCTCTGCGGAGGGGTCAGCCGGATTGTGGAAGACGGGGATCGACAGGCCGGGCCCCATGATAAATATTTTCAACGGGTGGGACCCGAGACTCGAACCTGGGTCCTCCAGAGTGGAAAGCCGAAGCGTTTCCACGCGGCCAATCCGGCCGACGACGTTATGTTTATTGTGAAAGCTGTAAGAATTTCATACAGAAGTTTCGAAACAATAGTTACAAAAGCTGCTAACAGATGGTGCTGTACTGGCGCAGGCATGGATTGGTGTCCATATTCGCCTGATTAACTCCTTGTGACTACTTTTTGTGGGGCACATTGAAAGACACTGTCTACACCATCTCACCACACTGGACGAACTTGAATCATTGATCCGTGTGGCATCTGAATCCATTTCCGTTGAGACACTTACAGGATGTGATGGCAAATTTCATTGTTCGTTTGCACCATCTCTGTACTGCGAGCAGTGGACATTTCGAGAAGATTGTGATGTGATCGCAAAGACTGCTTGCAAAGGACAAGTTTATTTATGCATGCTGATACAAGCTGTACAGCGTACAGCGCCATCTGTTAGCAGTTTTTGTAACTATTATTTTGAAACTTCTTTATGAAATTCTTATA
Source organism: Olivierus martensii (assembly GCA_000484575.1). Classification (NCBI taxonomy): domain Eukaryota; kingdom Metazoa; phylum Arthropoda; class Arachnida; order Scorpiones; family Buthidae; genus Olivierus; species Olivierus martensii. The sequence goes on from AYEL01086415.1 coordinate 22,983, forward strand.
GCTTTCACAATAAACATACCGTTTGTTGCATTCTTCTATCGATCTTTGTTTTCGTGATTTTTAATTTTTAAATCAGGGAGTCCTTTGCTGGACACTCTGTATTATACTCAAACTGAATTATTATCTAATTCAGTTTGAGAAATACCATTATCTAAGATCAAAAATAAACTTGCATAGAAGCAACTCTAAAAATTTATTATAATTTTAAAATCAGCTCGATGTCCAACTTCAGTCTTATGGATATTATTTCGGTTTAATCTAGAAAATCTTGAGTCGAATTAGAGTTGATTGACGCATATCCAGATTTTTCGAGAATTCAAATTTGTCTCGTTAATTTTCATTCTGTATATCGGGCTGATCTCATTACCTGATATCTGTTTAATATTCATTGAATAGAAGGTGGCGTAAAATAATTTAAAATGTAGAACTATATTATCCAATTTCAAAAAAAAGAATACTTATTAGCAGGGGCGGCTCGTATACGGGCACTGCGGAACTGCAGCACCCGCAATTTTCCTCGATATATTAATACATTTATTAATTTATTTATACTTGCTTGTAATATTTAATTTTATCATTAACAATCCTATACAATTTTCTTATTTTGTATAAAACATAATAAAAATCTATCTTGTAGCACTTAGGTGAGTGAAGGATATAGCAGCACTGTGTTTAATTTTGCACAGTGCAAAAATGGTTACTCGCGCGTGCTCATGCAAGCATATGCACGTCATAGTGACATGCGCAGATGCGAGTATTAGCGTAATGCGGCACTGTCCGTCGCGCAGTTCCACTGTTGTCGTGACTGTTGTTTATATGCAGATTGCGCCAGTAGTGGCGTCTTGGTAGTGCTAATCCAAGGTTCTTGTGCTTATCGTGTTTACTCCATCTCTTTAAATATTTGGACATTACAATTAAAGACATAAAATTTTGAATTATACTAAACTGTATAATTTTATCGACAATAAACAATATTTTTTCATTTTTAATTTTTTTAAATTTTTACAATAATTTTGCTATTTTATCCAAATACGTACACACTCTATTTACCATCTTTGGTACTTACAGTGTGTATGCATATTTTGAAAGTTACAGCACCCCCACGATTTCAAGTCACGAGCCACCACTGCTTATTGGCTATATTACAGAACTAGGTCCATAAAATTTTTTATTCAATTGAATTTATACAATTTTTAATAAGCGATTTAAAATTATATAAATTCAACTGAGTAAAAAATTAAAAAGCGGTTCAATGGACGATTTTTATGTACAGTATCTGCCGTATTATATCACGGAAAACGAGCATTTAAAGAATTTGGATTCGAATCCCTTTTTCTGAGCCTCATTTATAGAGGTTTTCTTGTATGACCAAATTATTGATCTTCAATGTAGAGTCCTACCGATTAATTTCATCACGAATGTATAGTACTCCCGTAGTGAATTGCTAAATGACATATCAGCTAACACTCTGTGGGGAATTCGACCTCTAAATTATAGGATACGTTATTTAGAGATTAATATCTAATTAACATAAATTCAAAAGACAGATTTATATAGAAGCTATCCTTACAAGGAGCAGTTAAAGAAATGTTGTTGAAAACTAAGCTTAAACTAGGTTGACACGATCAGAGCACACTCGGACCGAGTTCGCTCGGACGATGCGCGCGCATCCACTCGAAACTACTCGGACCGCTTCATCCGAATAGAGTAAACTCGGATGGCAACAAAATACTCGGACCGAGTGGCAGCCGGTTGGAAGTTTAAAATGGCGGAAAGGGCTAAATGATCGCATAAGTGAAGAAAAACTGAAACTATTAGATTCGTAGAACTGTACGAAGATGAAGAATGCTTGTGGAATATGAAATTGAAAGACTATAAAAATAAGGATTACCGCGAATCGGCAGTTTCGAGAATAGTAAAAAAAACGAATTTATCAGAACTAGGCCCGGACAAAGTACTGAAGAAAATTAATATCAGAAGCACGAGATCCGCTATTTCACCTCAGACTACAGACCGAGGGCACACGGAACGTGTAAACGAACTCGGTCCGAGTGTGCTCTGATCGTGTCAACCTAGCTTTAGTCTTGACCTCTTGAAGATTCAGATTTATAGTACAATATATTTTCAGAAAATACTCTGAAATGTATTTGATCTGAAGACATGCCAAATATTTTTTTCTGTGGAGTTTAAGCGGCAAGGCATTCCATTGCCCACCATGGTGTGAGCGGCCGTCAGGTGAGGATGGAATTCAAGCCCAGAAAATATTTTGGAGGTATGGAACCAGAAATTAAACCCAGATCCTCCAGAGTGGAAGCAAGCATGCATCCACTGTGGCCATCCGGCCGACAATATAAAATATTCGTAACAGAATGATATCAAAATGAATTTTTGTTATTAGTTAAGGTAAAATGCGTCTTTTTTTACATTCAAGGGCAGGACATAAAGATGACATATTTTAAGAAATTCTTAGATCGGTCAGAAATTAAATTTTAAATAATGCTATCAAAAACGAAAGTTTTATTAAATATGCATGACACAAAAACTGATATTTTAATAAGTTCTCCTTATTTTCAGAATGTGTCTTCAAGTATTGTTTCAATATTGCTCTAAATAATCCAAATATTTATAAAATATCAGTAGTTGATATTCCGTATCATTATGTTTTTCACACTTTTTTACTAATTATTATTACTGTACAGAATTTAAAATCGTAATATAATTTTTAAGCAAAAATAAATAATCAAATTCTTAAATTTAAGGACGCTAAATATTGTTTGCGAAAAAAATTTCATAAAATTTGTGACTTCTACATATCTGTACTGTCTCTTGTTAACCTAAATCACATTCCTATATTGCATAAATTACGATAAAAACTGACCTCAATTTTTAATGTAGAAAATATATCAGCAGCCATTTCCCAATCATCGACAGTCATTCCACTATGATTGGTCACATAATTGAAGAGTTCCTAAAATTAAAAAATGGTATTTATTCTCTTTAAAATTGATATAAACTTTTTATAACAATACTTACTGTAAATTGACTTCTGTAAGCTTCTCCCTCTGGACTGTTTCTGATTCTGTGCTGTTCAGCTTTGGCTTCAGGACATATCGCTCCTTCGTATAACAACTAAAATAAATACTATATATAATAAACGATTCCGCTTTATTATTATTATTTTTATTTAAGATTAGAGATACTTACTGCGTCTGTTTTAGGTGGCGATGTCAATATTCTAATAGGTTGCCAATGTAATTCTTCACTGAATTGCCATTCTTCGGTAGGTGCATATAGTCCGGCTAAATGGCATAAACCACTGATGATTGTTCTATCTTTTTCAGAACTTTTGGCCACTACCTTTAATGCAATTTATGTTTTAATTACTATAAAAATGTTATTAATTTCTGCTCAGTGCATACCTCTCTTGGATTTGACGTTAAATAACCAGAATAACGTTGCCTAAGAGCTTTCCCTAGCTGATACTGTTGAAGCTTTCCTAGCTATTAAATAAAAAACAGAAAATATATATTAAAATAAATGAATAAAAATACAATACATATTTAATGTATTTTTTTTAATTACATTTGTTAGTTGTCCGCTACCTTCTTTGTATTCATAATCGTTATTAGGATCGTTGGGATAAGTTGAGATAGTAGTTCTGGCTCCATGACGAACAATCTAAAGAACAAATTAATTCAAGTAAGTAATTATTTTATTTTATTTTATAAATAAATATAAAAATTGCAAAAAAGAAAATATTAGCATAAAATACTTTATATTTAAAATTATAAAAACATACCACATGCAATAATTTTAAAGAATTTTCAGCGTCATTATCGATTATATAATCTTCTGTGCCTAATACTGAACTTAATAATGCAAACAAAATTATAGATGACAGCATTTTAAATATATTAATGGAACTTTCTTCTCCACAGTAATTTTTGCAATATATAGCACTGTATATATACATATATATATATATATATATAGGAAGTGTCTCATCTGTATTAATAATCTGTGCTTTTCACTAAATTCGGTAAAGCTGCTTACGTCATCATAAGCGGACCGATGTGTGGCGCTAAAATTCGAAGTCTCGAAGTAGACATTTTGTATAAATGAGTGTTCTAAGTAGTTCGATGTTTCGTTTGTTATAATTTACATAGTTTTTTGTTTGTTATTGCGTAGTATTATACTTTTACATCAGTTTGTAACATCTATTTTCGGAATATTCTGAAGAATAAGTGAGAAATCGTTTTAATTTAGTATATAAATTGTAAAGGGAATTTGTATTATTTAACAATGATAAGCTATTTTATAGCCGGTCAAAGTTACCTTCGGATAACTTTGGACCACGTGTTAAAAATCAACTGTAATTTATTTATTTCTGCAAATTTGAAGTCCAGAACAACTGTGAACCACATTTAGAATCTAACAAACATGATTATGGGAAAAAAATTGCCTTAGCTAGCTGCATACAGGAAATTTTTAATATATTATGTAGGGTACATTTTTGTTACTGTTAAAAAAACTGTAATTTCATTACGATAACTTAATTTAATCTATTTTTACTATCAATAAAAAACTTCTTCATGGTGTTTTGTCCCTGAAACCGTTATTTTTGCCCACTTGAAGAATTAAACTTAGAT
>AYEL01086416.1:0-55275 GCA_000484575.1 Olivierus martensii
TCACTAGATGGCGCCACCCTAGTACGTAATTATAAAATTATTTAATCATTAATTCAATAGATGGTGGCACCGTAGCTGTAATTCAAAAAAATAATTATTAATCTAAAATATAACTTAAAACTTTATCCGCCAGGGGAAGTTTGGCTTGTTCGTTATTAATTTATTTAATTTGATATTTATACATTGAATGTGATATTATATTAGCTAAAACGTTTTATACAGTATAAGTGTTCCACTAAATACAGGTAGTCCTCGACTTACAATGGGGTTCCATTCCAACGTCTCCATCATAAATCTATTTTGACATAAGTCAAGGATTTTTTTAATTCTTGATTTATTTGTTTTTGTTTTAATATTTTCATAAATAGGTTTCTGTTTAATTTAAATCGATTAAACTTAAAGCTTTCCTCCTCATCTTTTCATATTGGAATTTTCATCAGTAATATTATTTTTCTTACTAGACATGAGTGGGTTATGACTAGATACAAAAATTGCAACGAGAGAAACAAACACTTCCACTACTGATTAGGTGATTAGCAACTAATGTGCCAAAGGCTATGGTAAGTTAGATGAATGAATCATACTAGCAGCTATTGTGTATTGTTGAAAGGTAAGCCATGTGATACATGTTATATATATATATATATATACATGCACTGTTAAACATGAAACGCGCGTTATGATTGGTCCGCATAATTTGTTACGCTAAACTGGAAATTTGCCAGACAGTTTTATAATCGTTACTACCTGTTGTTTCAGATAGAAATATACATACTTTTCTGTGATAATATCTGAGAAAAATTATTTATATTTTTGTCCAAACCAGATTTTTCATTAAATTTTAACTTTCTATGAAATTTAATAATGAATTTAAAAAACGATATTTGTTTAATTAGCATCCCAAAACGGGTTTTTTTCCTCTTCTTCCTACACAAGTCTACAACCTTGACATGAACTTGATTTATCATTTCCTCGTCACAGTTCATAAATGATAAAATGAATCTTATTAATGAGTACTTGCAATCTTTTTTTTAATTAAAATTATTATGCATGAACTGCAATTATTATTTAACGCAGATATCATTTCATAATTTGTTAGTTAATTAACAGTTATGAAGTTTAAACCAGTTACAGTTAGGATTAAACAAACAATTTTTAACTATCAGGTTGCATTTTATTTAAAATGCAACCTGATAGTTAAATAACCTGATTTAACAAACAATTTTTAACTTTTCAGCATAGCATCAAAATTACAACTAATTCTCATTAGTTGTAATTTTAATGCTATGCTGAAAAATTACAACGAATTTTCATTTTTAGATAAGAAAATGGAAAATATTTTTAAAATTTTCTTCCATTGCCTTTAAATATTTTTAAACATTTTAATGATTAAATTTTTATCTTCAAAACAATTTAAAATATCGTATTTAATCAAATTTTTAAATTATAATTTCATTAATTTTTTAAAGTAATTTTTTTTTTTATGAGAAAGCCAAATCTGTTAAAAATTAGCACGGATCATCTTCGTAATTATTCTAATTATTTTAATGGCTTCCAAGTAAAATTCTGCATGATTTTTAACTACTCATACTAACTTTATTGTAAGCAAATTAGGAAGCCATATTTTAAAATAAATGTTTATAACAATAATAATAATTAAATAATACTAATAATTTTCCATCGACATTAAATATTCATTTAAGTTCGTCCTGACTCTCTGAATGATAAAATTTAGTGTTTGGTACATAAAAAGCATTGTTGTAAGTCATCAATAAATGCCCGAGTTCGTCTTCTCGAAATCTATAAAATAAAGTTACTATGACGACGTTGGAAAAACTAACAATCAAGCCTTTTACTTTTATAGAACGAATAAAAATGTTACAATATAAAAGAAACAAGGAGTTTCTCATACCTCAAGGTTATGATGATAAGCTATCCGGTGTTGTGAATTCTAATACAGTACAGTACTTGGAAGGGTCATCTATAATAATAAATCTTCGCAGAAAAACCTTTAGGAACAGACATTAAAAAGAGAATTAATTAAAATTTATTGAAATATTTTATTTTTTTTTTTATATTCCGTAATAAGTATTCTAATATCCGTAATTGACTGCACGGTTTTTGCAAATTAATTTTAAATGCAAAAAAAATCTTAAAACATATTCAGATATTTTTGCATTAAAAATTTGTTAAAAAATTTGCTTAAGGTTAAAAAATCTCATATTTTTGTTTACGTTTTTATAAATTTTTAAGTTTTCGAATTCACATTTTAATATTTGGGTAAATTTTGAAAGAGAAATCTGAATTTAAAAATTAAATATAAGGTAAATTAATTGCTGTGCATATAAAACAATATTTTTAATAATATATCATGAAAAATATTTAAATTTAAATATTAAAATATCGAAAGTTATAAAATAACTTCATATTAGTACATAATTTATGTCATATTTTATTAAAAATCAGATGAGATCCGTGCATTGCAGTTAAAAATGTATATGCGATGCTATTATTCATTAGCCGAAAGAATTTACAACCTTTCGAGAGCACGTCGGACTTCAAATCAAAGTTGTATGGAATCAGGAAACGTTAATTTTTCTAAATTTTTACACTCGCATTGTGGAAATGATAAGTTATGACTTATGAGGAAAAAAAGGATAAGTTATGAAAAAAATATTAATCAGAGGTTTCATTTACTTATTTCAGAGAGATGTATTAAATTTACTGCAAAAACCAATTATTCTTACATAATGCTACAATTAATAAATGCAATTAACCAGATGCCTGCTTGTGTTAATCATCAAACTTTTTTATACATTATAATATTAAATGCACAGATAATGCAAATATCGAATATTTTTCAGATTCGTTAGAGTGTTAGAATATTATATACAGTACTGTAGTAGTAAATGTATCAACAAAAATTCTAGGATCAATCTGAAACTTATATTACAATTTTTTGTCTCCTTTACGAAACAAAGTGAGGCTTATTACTTTATAGTACTGCTGTTTTTGTGTAATAAATCTTGAACTAATTAGATTTGCATGAAATTCCATAAACATTTTCTGGTATTAAAATTAGAACATGCATGCACAATCTTTCAACTTGATCCGTTTAAAAATAACAGATGTTCAAACTTTTTAGGTTTTTCTTAATGAAGCTGATATGGATACAGAATTGAACTATGAAACACTGACCAAGGTTACACTATCAAATATTGTAATCCTGGTCAGTATTTGATACCTTAGGGCTCTCAGATGACGTCCTGTCTTTTAATCGCTCAGCTTTAATTATTCAGAATATCGAAAACATTCAGAAAGTATTCTGTTCATTTTTGGCTGTAATATTTTAAAAATCTGGTGGCATTCCTGATTATCTGAATGTAATAATTCGGCTTTTATTTCTTAAAATTTATTTTTTAAATAAAAATTGCCTTTAATTGAAAAAATATATATTATACAGTATTGAATAATAACTAAAATGAAGAAAATAAAATTAATTTATACATTAGTCATCGTACATCATTAGAAAGGCAAAATGTAAAATTAGCATTAAAAGTTTTTTGTAGATCTGTTCTACACGGGCTTCTAGAATTCAAATTAACAAATGATATGATAGACATTTCTTCAACAGCAGAATTTATATATAATTATAAAATAATATAGCCTCCAAGTATTAATTTTACACTAACATTCTGGCGGATATGACATATTATCGTATTGGATAAAGACTAATAAAGTACGTATGCTGACTTAAATCTAATACTGTGTGTCTACTTTATTGTTTTAATAAATTTAAGTAATAATTTTTTATTATCTAAATTTTTCTTTGACATTTAATAGTGTTTATGCTGTGTTATACATAAATAATAAGCAGTAGCTATAAAAAATTCAAATAAAGTTTTAATATTGTTTTTATTTCTTATAAAGGAATTTGTGCTCAATCAAATTTGCTAATTTGATCAAAGCCAAAACGTTCTAGTCGGCCTGATGGCCTTCTGATAAAACAATTCGACATCAATTCCGGGAATAGTTTATTAAAACAAATTATTACAAATATTTCAATTTTCAAATCGGTTAAATATTTTATTCAAATATAAGACGCCTATTGAAATAATTCGGAAATGTTTAAAATAATTTATCTTGAAATAAGAACAAAAATAAGTAAGGTAATTGAAATAAAATGAAAATTCTGTACTTTTCTAAAGTATAGTTTTAATAAATTGTGTCCTGTGATTTTGAGATGTTTGCTATTCTCATAAATATAAAAGAAAATACTATTTTATTATATTCAAGAATATTAAAAAATATTATAAAGTTTTAATATTGTTTTTATTTTTTATAAAGGAATTTGTGCTCAATCGAATTTGCTAATTTGATCAAAGCCAAAACGTTCTAGTCGGCCTGATGGCCTTCTGATAAAACTATGGCTTATATCCTGAGAATTGGGTTCAAATCCAGGTTGCAAACCAGGATTTTTAGGAGGGGTCTGGGCTCCTCCCGTCGATCCCCATCCTCTGCAATCCGGCTGACCCCTTTTCAGAGATGGACAGCTTGTGAAAGTGTGAATCCCGGACCAAGTAAAATTCCTTTTTTTTTCTACAGTGCAATTTAGTTTTATAACTTTATGACATCAATTTGTTAGACCGCCATCGACAACGATAAGTGTACACGTGTTTATACAGCTAGAATTTTGACTGCAGGCAAACTAAGTTAGGATCCAATTACCCGATAACAAGCTCGTCTTTCTTAGAACTGCTTTGTCATGCAGAGCCGACTTTAAACTCCTTCAATTATTGTTTAATTTTTCTTAATTTTTGTAATTCTTATTATTATTATAATGATTATTTTAAATATTTTATAGGTGTGAATCCCGGACCAAGTAAAATTCCTTTTTTTTACAGTGCAATTTAGTTTTATAACTTTATGACATCAATTTGTTAGACCGCCATCGACAACGATAAGTGTACACGTGTTTATACAGCTAGAACTTTGACTGCAGGCAAACTAAGTTAAGATCCAATTACCCGATAACAAGCTCATCTTTCTTAGAACTGCTTTCTTTGTCATGCAGAGCCGACTTTAAAGTCCTTCAATTATTGTTTAATTTTTCTTAATTTTTGTAATTTTTATTATTATTATAATGATTATTTTAAATATTTTATTATTAAATATCGTATAATGATGAATACATATGTAACTGAAATTTATTTTATAATGCTAATCACTTTTAATTTTTAATGGTAACTTGTCAATATTATATAAATATTACTTTGAATTGTTAAATCTAATAACCAAATTTTAAGTTTAAACTAACGAATTCAATTTGGAAAGGTTTAACCTAAAAAACCGTTAGGTTAGGGGAGAAAATAAAGTGTGTTAAATTTTGACAAACACACCCATAAACATGCCTGGAGTGAAAAAATAAAGGTCTAATCGAATTCAATTGGGAAAGGTTTAACCTAAAAAAACCGTTAGGTTAGGGGAGAAAATAAAGAATGTTAAATTTTGACAAACACACCCATAAACATGCCTGGAGTGAAAAAATAAAGGTCTAATTGCAGACAGCTGTAATGTCTTAAGTCAAACAACCTGGGAAAAATAATAATATAAAATTTTTTGTCAGAAGGGTCCACCTGCCAATCCCAGTGGAAGAGATGGGTACAGCCTCACCAAATAAGGTCACAAGGGAATTCGAATCTCTCTCTCCACTGATGTGATTGGGTGGACAAGAAGAAAATCCCGGGGAAAAACAACCGGACGAGAGTTTTTTTCAACTCGCACTTTCTTTCTCTCGCCTTGGCTTCCTCCACTTGCTAATATCTATCACTTAAGCTTTTGAATGAATTGAAGTAAAAGAATTTAAAGAAGAAAGAATTTGAAAGAAGAAGAAAACTAGAAAAAGTCTCTCTCTTAAGGTATATTTGTGGGTCAGGCTTAGAATCCCGCTTTTTTAATATAGAAGTTTCTTTAAGTTAGGAATTCGCTAGTTTGCTAGGACAGCTTTGCTTTCTCTCTTTAATATACAAGAAAACTAGAAAAAGTCTCTCTCTCAAGGTATATTTGTGGGTCAGGCTTAGAATCCCCCTTTTTTAATATAGAAGTTTCTTTGTTTAAGTTAGGAATTCGCTAGTTTGCTAGGACAGCTTTGCTTTCTCTCTTTAATATACATATACAGTATATCATTGTTCCTCTATTTTTATCTAATGTAAAGCAATTTTGTTGTTTAAATGTTCAATTTTCAAATATTCAATTTTAGTATAATAATTTTTATTATTGTTAATTTTATAATAAAAAGTGTCTTTCTTCCAATGAACTTCTAATCCTTTGGACTCTGACCGTCACTTACCACACGCCCGAATTTAAGTTCTTTTCGGCCAAAATATCCAAAAACGCGCGTTTGGTGTGAGCGCGATCAATTGTCACACCTGGTGTCAGGAAAAATTTTAATTTAATTTATAATTTAAATAGACTCCGGCCCCACAGAGGGACCTGTTTCGCGCAATCACATAATATTCCTAGAGAATGGAATATGGCGTCATTTGTTGACCAAAAAAAAACTAACCAAAATCTATTATTATTATTTCTTCATATTTTCGTCAAAATACAGATACCAAATTGAAATTTAGACGGATGAATTGATATTTTCCTATTGAAATAGGAAGCAGTTAGACATAATATTCTAGTCTCTGAAATTTAAATAATTTCGAAGATATAAGGATGAAACGAAAACGATTACTCCCAAAGCTGAGGCGGCTCAGAAGAAGCGTGCTGTGACTATAAACCATAAGTCAGTGGAGTAAAAACACCGACAGAAGAAAGTAATGTGGTCCTGTTGAACACAGTGCGCTAATGGACAGTTGTCAGCAAATACAGAGCCACTGTCAGACATATTGATGGCCTCAATGTGTGCTGATTAGTTAGTTGAATACAACATTTCATGCTATTTGTAGTTATTATGCAACGTGTGCTGTTCTATTGCTTTATTTGCATGTATAGTTTAGCGAATGGATGTAAGAATGAACAAAGACCAAGTGATAGAAAGTAGGAAATGCCTTTCATCTGGAGATAGAATCTTTCATAAATGAGAAAATATTATATTTTATTATTTTAATTTGGTTTGATAAACTCTTAAGACATACTAATCGGATGATGTTAAATGGGAATAAACAGTTAAATTATATAGACTACAAGAGCAGTCACAAATAAGTTTTCAAACATACTGTCAACAGCTTGTAAAGAGCCATTAAGAATGGAAAATAAGAATTATTTGGATATTATATTTGAACAATCTTTCAGATACTTAAGGCAATTCTTTTCAGTAATGTATAAAGAAAGCCTTATTAAAGTTTAAACTTATAGAATTAATATCAAATAATAGCCTATCCTTATTAAATTTAAAATAATTTAGTAATGCAGGATTATTGGCTATTTGATATTAATTGTGTAATTATTCCCTTGCTTATTGTTTGATTATAATCTTTGTCAAAAATAAAATTTTATTCGCTCCTTTCATTTATCTTTGTTAACTTTTCATAACTCATTTTATTCTTTAGCATAAAATAGATTTAATAATTTTGTTTTGCCAATTCGCTCTCGATGGACTTTAAATGTATTTTACTCCTTTCTCGTACCTTAAACAAGCAGGAAAATGCGTAATTTGGAGTATTTTCTGTACTTCATTCGAGATTATAGAAAATGTGTCTTTTTAAAAAATTATAATAATTAAAGTTTAGTGCTCCATATTGGGATACTATACGCTTTTTATTAATTAATATTAATCTGGTTATAATACTAAAATAAAAGGGATACGTCTGGACACCAAAACAAAGTGAATTTTCTATAACATGTAATGTACTGTACATTCATTGTCTCTTCGTACAGTGGGTGATCAGTTAACGAACTGTTCGGATAACAAACCAATCTGATAACGAATAATTTCGCAAAAGATTTTTATGTTCGGATAACGAACACTTCACAGAACAAATGGGACCCGCGGATGGTTAACGAACACATGTTCGGATAATGAACACTTCACAGAACAAACTGGAGGACCCATGGACTACCGAAATGATAGATCAGCCCGATGGCTGCGTGGTAAAGCTGTGGCTTAACATTCTGGAGGATGACAAATTGTCCGGATGGCCGCGTGGTTAAAGCTGTGGCTTACCATCCTGGAGGATTCAGATCCCACTCCTCCAATTTTTCAGGAGGGGTCCGAGCCCGGCCCGTTGAACCTCATCCTTAACCATCCGGTTGACCCCATCATGGGTGTTGGCCAGCCTGAGATGAGCTCTATAAGTGGCTGCGGGCAGATAAAAATATCTCATGAGGATATGGCCGCTTAACTAACCTAACGGAATGACAGGCTTAGGCCTTGCGCGTTCGTGGATTTAAGGGTAAGGATGGGAGAACAGTAGTTTTTCCCGATTAAAATGAACTCGGAAACAAAACAAATCAAAGATTTATTAAAGAAGATAAGAGCGTGATCTTATAATATTTTAGTGTAAAATCGAACCCACAGCAGGTTGAGGTCAATAGGCTTGGGGATCTCTACAACAATGCTATTAATCGCTTCCAAAAAATCCTAAAGAAGAGAGAAAAAGCAATTGACATTGGATAGATTCTTTAACGGAAAGTCAGCATAATAGATGCAAGACTATGTATGTGTATATTATTGTTATTACATATAATAAATGTAGTAAGAAATTATATAATTTTTTATTTTTTGGTGGGGTCGCCAGAACGAATTAATGAAATTCCCATAAAAACCTATGGTAAATCGATGATCGGTTAATGAACAACTCGGATAACGAACATTATCTTTGAACGGATTATGTTCGTTAATCGATCACCCACTGTATATTAGTTTGAATATTTTACTTGATATGTTATTGTAATTAATAATTTAATTAACATAATAATATATATATATATATTTATTTTTCAAAGAGATTATGGATCGTACTCAGAAATTTAATTATTAGAAGAATGAAAGATGAAGTGAGTATTAGTAGTTAGATAAATGATTTTTCTTCGTGAAAAATTTTATTTTGTTAAAAACTAGTTTTTCCCTTTATTTAGTATATTCTTAACACACTTTAAACTGTTTTCTTTAGAAGATCCAAAATATAAGAGTTTTTTAAAATATTAAAATCGACGGTTCAAGATAATTAAAAGTATACTTCATAATAGTTAAACTATCTTGAACTAACTGGAAAAATCTTGAACGTTCGATTTTTATATTTTAAAAAGTTTGTATAATTTGAGTTTAAAGGAGAAAAGTGAATTTTTAACAAAATAGATGTTTTTTTTTTGCTTGAATCTCATCTATTACTATAAGAAAAATATAGAATAAGAAGAAAAAAGATTAAAAGCATACTAAAACCGGATCATTTTTTTGAAAATCAATATTGTAAATACTCGTGCAAAAATCGAATTTTGTGAATTGTGCAATAATATATCATTAGTGTATACTTATAGAAATTTCAAGATTAAATTGCATTAACTAGATTTAATCTCATTTAAGCGAATATGATATAAAGTACAATCTTTCGTTTTTCTGCGTTAATTTGTTCCAAAACTCACGACTCCATGACAAGAGTTGATTAACGTTTTTAGTTGAATAAAATCTTTTAAAAAGTAGCCTATAACTCCTATAAACTTCTATAAATAATACAGAAACGTCGCTAATTATATGATTAAGCTTTTAGGTAATTTTATCAATTCTTTTGTATATTTTAACATTAATTTCTATGTGATTTTACAGTTTTTTGGTTACAGGTGTTTTTTTTATAAATTTTATGCGTTTTAATACGTTCGCTAACTGACCTAACACAAAATTGAGTAAATTGATGTTAAGGAAGGGTCTCACAGGCGTAAAATGCGCGATAATATCTTGACGTAAATGCGTGGCACACAAAACGTCGGACATACCGATATGTACTACAAGCTAATGTAAGAAAATCAGAATTTATTCACATTAAGAAATATCATACAGAAAAATCGATGAGTTATTATCTTGTTCGTGCATCTAAAACATATAACAGATCTCACTGACTGTCGGCTCTCATTGATGTTTATACTATAGTTACAAGTACTATTTGTTTGTTATTATTATTACTATTTGTTATCTATTTATATCTCTTATGTTTTGTGAGAGACCCGTTTTTATGTAGGTTGTTTTTTGGAATAAATAAATAAATAAATGTTTAAACCGAAAGCGTACGACGAGACATAAATACACGACGTCGTTTAGCTATTGGACAATTACTGTAACATCATTTGATGTTAGCATATTCAACATGGATAGCGAAATTTAAGAATAGTTTTATTTATCGATGACTTCATTCTTTTATTCTTTATAAAATCAGATGGGTGCAAGAAGCCTCTTATTCCTTTGTTAATTCCTTATGTTTATTCCTTTTCCATAGAGGCCAAAATAAAATAAACCATTACTTATTAATCTATGCAATGAATATGCATTTGTTATAATTTTATTATTTTTTGTCCTACTATGAAACTATTTCGATAAGTTAAAAATAAATACTATATTTATTTTTAACTTATCGAAATAAGTTATTTTTTTATTTGAATGTTGCACCTTTGCACTTTTAATATTTCGGTTTTAGATCCAACGGTTTGGCCCCAGAGCCAAAATAAAATCGGGCCCAGCCCCCAGTTTCGAATTTTTTCTTTTGCAATCTTTAGCAAATCGTTAACACCTTCAGCTCGAGATCCAATAAATACTTTGTTTGATTTCGAGCTATTCAAATAAAGTTTAGATGAGCACCTTTAAAATTAAATATATATAAAAATATTCAAATGAGTTTTAATTGTTATACCTAAAATTTTTTCTGAACAAATTTCTTACAAATAAAACTTTTCACTTATTATTAATTTACTCCAAATTCATTTAAAAATTTATATATACAGCCATTTTTTCTCACCAGTAAAAGTTAGCATTTCTTGATAACTATCCTGCAAATAATCGCTTAATTGCAATGAAACCAATATTGAAGGTGCAACATATCATAGAAATACTATATCGTTTAGAAAATTTTTGATCGGGCTTTTGAATCTTTAACTTTTTTATACAATCGTTTGAATGTTATTCCCTTTGCATTTTTAATATTTTAATTTGAGCTCTCCTATTTAGGTTTTAGAACCAAAACTATTTAATGCTAACTTCACATCAGATCTAGGCATCTGATATTTTCATGAGTTTAAAATATTTGCTGTAAAATATATATTTTTGTCATTTGTGCATCTCCACATAGTGTTAAAAATTATCACTTTAATTTAACATTTGTCACTTGGAAATCAAATCTGTCATTTGATTATATTATAAGTCACTTCAATTTAATATTTGTTATTTAGATTTATTAATTTCTATTTAAATTTCTTAATTGTTATATGTATATACTATTTGTCCTTTGAGTTTATTATTTACGATTTCGATTTAATATTTGACACCTGGCTTCGTTCTTTAATATATGTATTTGTAAGAGATTATTACTAATTTATGTTAGATAGGTAATGCTATTACATCAAGAATTATTATTTTGCTTATTTATATGAAATGTAAAAATTCTTCTTCAGTCTAATAGCTGTTCCTAGCGTATGTTTGCAGATATATTTTTTTAAAAAACTACCGGACAATCACACTGTGCACTCAAAAAGTTGCCATCATTACGAAAAATGACAATATACCTACTGAATGAATTAAATTTAAATCCATCGAATGTTTCAAATGAATCTACTTTTAATGTTTCAACTTATTTGAAGGAAATGTATTAGTAGTAATATTTGATGTTGGGAAGAAAGGTTCGCAGAAACCTAAGAGCTCTATATTTTCCATAGGCACAATGGTTCACTAATTCCGTATTCGCAAAGAATTTACAGAACGTTACTACCGCGAATAGCGAGAATTGACTGTACATTTAATCTGTTTTTTTCTTCTTAAAACAGGGGTGGGCAATTATTTTCTGCGGCGGGCCGGATAAACAATCTTCATGATGAAGCGGGACGTATAAAAATTGAAAAGTACCTACGGGAAAATTTAACCTTACGTGCCATAATTATGTACCGTATTTGCCGGCGTATAAGACGCACTTTTTTTCTTTGAAAATAGGTCTGAACCAATTATCTGGCATTTGTAAAGCCAAAAATGGCTTTTATTCAGAATGCTGGTTTCTAATTCTTTGGCTAAATGGGCTCTGGCAAAGAAAACGATGTCGAATGATTATAAATCACTAAAATCGTGACTAATCAACAAATGGGAGAGTAAAACAAAAATGGAACAAAGACCATTTAAAGGCTCATCAAATATAGAATAAAATTTGATTTTATTACTTAATTGAATACGAGAAACATTAAAGTTATTTAAAATATTATCTACATAACATTAAATTATAAAATAAGGATAAATACGGGGATGTCTTTATATTTATTCTCGTTAAGAAAACATGGGAAATTAAGAAATAAAGTATTGTTAGGTTCATTAGTAAGATTGCTGAACTACATGGCATATGTAGGAGGACTGGATCTAACATCTTACGAAAAATTTCTTCGGGGTTCTGTGCGTGACCTATCGATTCCCATTCTTCACCATCCAGTCCCTTTCCATGGTTGTGCATTTGTGTGTGCAACCATGGTTGGATCTGGCCCTATCCCTTATTAATCTCACTGATTAGAAAGGAGCATAAAAATATGAAAAAAACTAATCTCCATCAGATTTTCGACTTATCACTGGTGTAGTTGGTCATAGTGAACATTGTCCTGCAACTTAATATCGAATAGAATCAAAGTGGCATATAACTTAATAAAAGTAATGGCGGCCATATATGTTTTTAATGCTTCTTCTGGATTTTCAGTTAATCATTTTGCTTTAATTAAAAAATTTTTCCTGAAATTTCTGCAATGAAGTCAATCTAATGAAAAAAAAACTTTAAAAATAAAGCATCTGTAGATGAGATTAGATTAACTTAGTTAAGCTGTCATATCACACATGATATACTGTATTTGGTATGGTTAGGTTAGTTTGCTTAAGCTGCTATATCTTCATGGGATATTTTATATCTGGCAGTGGCCACTTATACAGCCCATCACAGGCTGGCCAACACCCATGATGGGGTCAACTGGGTGGTTGAAGGATGGAATTCAATAGGCCGGGCCCGGACTCCTCCTGAAAAACTGGAGGTGTGGGACCCAAATTTGAATCCGAATCCTCCAGGATGGTAAGCCACAGTTTTACCAAACGGCCATCCAGCCAACTACCGTATTTGGCAGCAGGTACTTTTAAGCCTCATCACAAGCTGGCTAACACTTAAAATGGGGTCAAGCAGAAGGCCGAATAATGGGATTTTAATGAGGCAAGGACAGTACTCTCACCAAAAAATAGAGTTTGGTCCCAGTATTGAATTCACATTCCACAAAGTAGTAAGGAAGTGATTTACCACATGTCCATCAACACCCATCGAAAAAATAGGAAGTATAAGATCCAGAACTGATGTAAAGCATTTGTACAAAATTCTATAACTGAATATTTCAGGAAGAAAATAAAAAACGGATATTTGGTAACTCATGAAAGTAAAAAAATTCAAACTCGACAATTTCTACAGCCAATGTAACATTTTCAGGACAATCGTTTTCTGTTTCCTCATACTATTTTAATTAAAGTTGTAAATAAATCAAATTCTAGCATTAATTTAAATAAATTCAACTAAAATTTTATTTTCCATTGTAGCTGTTTCCGATTTTAATAGTTTACCGTTATTGGTTGGACAGAAAACAAAGAAACGATATGCATATCAAAATTTGAGAAACAGTCTTCTAGAGCAGCGGTTCCAACCTTTTCATAAATGGATACCATCAAAAATTAAAATTCAAAAATTGCAATACCACCAATAAAAATATACTTCGTATGCAAATAAGAAGTCAAGATTATACACGTACCGCTGTTTTAGTAACTATGTAGTAACATAGTACTAGTAACTATTAGTAATATATTTATTACAACTTCATAACAACATTCACTTTATAAGATGAGGATCTTGATGCACTCCCCATAGAGGTAGAAATGATTATTATTGTATAAAGAAGTCCACAACTAAAAAATAAATAAGTAAAATTGCAGAAAATATAAACTGACTTTTGTAAAATATGGTAATAATTGAAATGACATATTAAGGAGAGAAGAAAATATAGTTTACATAAAGATATGGGTAATTAATCGAACTGACCTGCCATTGCGTCGCGAACTATATCCAGCGCAGCCTAAATAATGTTTTAAATGAAAACCTGTTTTTCACTTTTTCGTAACTAACTTCAGACAAGAACTAAACATAGCTGTTGGAGTTCACGACACAATGCACTTTCCACAGGCATATCAGTTCATTTCTTACTGGGTAGCAGATACAAAAACATGAAAATTGTATTTGTCAGATCAATTTATCCACATAAAAAAAATTAAAAAATTTAAATTAAAAATTGTTTTTTAATTAAATATTTTATTGTTATTTTAAAAAATTTATTTGAAATGTCACTTCCCTATTGTTCTATCATAGCTACAGATTCATTCTGATCCAAGCTTCAAATCATTTCAAATTGTTCTTTATAAATAACAAATATTGCATTATTTGAAAATTGTTCATATTGTGAAAATATTGTATAATAATTTTCAAGGGTAAAGAGTATCAACATTAAAATAAAAAAACTGCAACATAATTTATCTATTGGTCAGAACAACATGAATAATTTGTGCATAGTATGCAATACAATACTATATGCAATCCATTCCATTGATGAAATAGCATTGGAATCCAAAGTATCAAAATTTCTTTAAAGGTGAGAGTGTTTTTGAATATATTGTTTCATTATGTAAAATTATTGATATAATGTCATCCAAAACACAAAGATGCCATAAGAGTGATCTCAAACATGTAAATAAAGCTCATTTCAGATGGCCAAATTTAAATAAAACTATCATTGGCATCAATGACAAGATAAAAACTTTCTTATAATGCCATTCTTTTGAAAATTGGTTCAACAGATCATAAAGATGTAGACAGACATTACTACAATAATATAGTATATAGGATTATATGTGTATTTTATTCAAATTATTATTTATATGCAGCTGTTCAATAACATAAATGTTTTTTAAACGATTATATGATTAAATCACTAAAAAAATGAAAGCCAAACTAAAACTAACAAAACAAAAACATCATACAAAGTTTTATCACATCTGTGAGAAAATGTTTGATTTTGTGAATTTGTAGTACCAATAATTTGTACTGCATTCATATCAGTGCAAATTTGTATTCCAAATATGGGAGAAAAAATTGATAACATCATTTGCTAAATGCAGAATTTTCTTATATTCAAAACTGTATGATGCAAATTGTAACTACTGTATATCTTCATCTTCTTATATGACAATTTTGTAATATCACATATAAAGACTCTATTTTATCATCACTAAGTCCTCATGGATAACCAATGAGTTTTTATAATAAACTGTTTAAAATAATAATAATAATGATTTTATTAGCATCAATCATATTTTTAAATTTGTATTTTATATTATTAAAAATCTCAAAGTGATTCAGCACTTTACACTGGTCTTTCCAAGATTTTTTTATTTAGATTATACTTAATATATTAACAAAATGCAACAAGACTGTGAAACTTCTGGTATTTATGCTAAAACTTTTGCTTTTAATTGGACATTTAATTTAAAGATCTGAATAATTAGTCCTATAATTTTTTTTTTTTTTTTAAAATATCATTTTATTAGAACTAATGCAAGTTTTTTGACTGGATTTCAATGTGGAAGTTAGAACAGGTGTCATTGCATTTTCTGGAATATGCCAATAAAAGTTAGGCTGAAGAGAGAAAACAGTAAGACTAAAAATCTTACAATCCTATTTGCTAATAATATTTAAAATCAAAAGTTTTAGGATAAATGGAAGTGCAGAATTGCTTATTAAAACATCCAAATTTTAAATTAAGGATTTTTTCTTTCTTATAAAATATACTTGATTCTAGAAACTATTTAATTTTAGATAATTTGCTATATTATTTTTATTGTCATAAAAAAGCTAAAACTAAGGGAAATATTATGCATTATTAAAAATTTAATTCATTTATTAATAAATAATATTATGCATTATTAAAAATTCAATTCATTTATTAATAAATATAATTATTTAAAATTTTACCTTTAGAAATATTAGATTTATATTGATCATGAAATTCTTTTTTCAACCATTTTGGTGCTACTTTACCAAGTTTTTGTTCTTTTGCTGATGTGGAATTATAACTATAACTATCAAATTGTTCATCAATTTTTTTGAATTGTTTTTTATAACTATCATAAGCTTCAGTTTTATTTCTTTTAAATTTTTCAACTTTCATGTCTTGATCATCATAAACATGTGACTGTTTTTTATATGCTTTTTTCCATCTAGGTTGTTTTGAATCACTATTATCATCAACATATCTGTTTTCCCTTGCTTTATTTTCAGCTTGGGCAAGTAAAGTTTCTAATTTTTCTAATGACTGAAAAAATAAAATAATTAAAATTTAATTTTATATTATATTCGAAAATTAAACTTTTATCAACAAACTTTATTTGAAATTATAAACTTATATTTTTTTATATTTTAAGTTTTAAAAATTTTATGAAAAGAGATATTTAAATCTATTCATAAATTTCATTGTAATGTTATGCTTTAAATAATAATTTATTTTTTGTATGAAATAACTTTTGACCTGCCAGAAATTTTTTTGTTTGCATGATAATTGTAACTGATGATAATTAATAAAATTTTAAATCTAGACTGAAATTTATTTTTTTTCTTCCTTAAATTTTGAATATGTTTTGTTCAAATTTTTCTGTGCTATCATCATAAATTTAATACAAACATTTACACAGGATGTGAATAATAAATTTTTTATTAACATATTAACAATTTGGACTAATTTTATTAACAATCATCAACTACATCAAATAAAAGAACAAGAATTTATAATATTTTTAGTCTATTTTCCAAAGAAAAGTAGATTAAAAAAATTTTATTTTGGATTATTTGGATTAATTTAGTTATATTAGGATTCAAATAATTCGTATCAAACAAAAAACAAGAATTTATAATATTTTTAGTCTATTTTCCGAAGAAAAGTAGATTAAAAAATTTTATTTTGGATTATTTGGATTAATTTAGTTATATTAGGATTCAAATAATTCTAAAATAGCCAAATTTTATCTTTAATGGACTATTTTAGAATTAAACTGACAAATTAATAATTATTTTATTAATTATGCTTTGATGCCACCATCTATTGGATAATTAATTAATTATTTAAATTTGGGCTAAGGTAGTGCTATGTTATGTTATCTGACTAAAGTCAAGTCTGTCAGCCCGAATTTACTAAGAGGGCTTGTGGCTATTTTTAGCCCATTCAGAAGTGCTGATATCAGCCTAGTCTGACAATTCTTCTAAATTAGTTAAGTTACATGCATTCCAAAATTGGAAATCTGCCAATGTTATGATAGTTTAGCTAAGTAGTAAGATGTGAGGACAGTAATCCATTTTTTATTTTGGAAAATTAGTAAAAATTATAGTTCAATCATTAAATAAGAGTTGGCACCACCTTAGCCTAAATTTAGAATTATTTGGTTTGAAAAATCCTGTTAGATTAAGTTATCACTATTCTATCTCTGAGGATTTATATATCTTATATGGATTACATGGACATATGCATGTCCTTGTAATCCATACTGCACATATGCATGTGTACATGGTCTATTAAAATTTTTGAAACTAATTAATAAATATTCATAAAAAGAAAAGAATATTCTACCATTAATGATGATCTAGTTATCACATATTTTAACCCTGCTGCTTCAATCATTTAAAATTGCAAAAATATTCAAATTTTAAATTTTTCTCTCAATAGTATCTTGAGCTATTTATTTTATGAAATTTATAAGAGAGATCAAGTAATTGAAAATGATGTTGATAACATATAAATCAACTCTTTATCCTCAACCATTTTATAATGGCACACATTTAAAATTCAGAAGTATCTCTAATAATTTTTGAACTATTTTTTGTTTTTCACAAAATTCTATAAAAGAGTCAGAATATTAAACTTGGCCTTGAAATAAAATTAATTAACCCCACAAATTCATCAATTTAAAAGTGGTAAAAAAAATTAAGCTTTTGAAATTATTTAAACTCTTAATAAATACTGAACTATTCAATTTGCAAAGAAATGAATCTGAAACTGTCATAATTAACATAATTCTTCTATCTTATTTTTTGATCTTGCATGATAAATCTTAACTTGTGCCTTTCTATGTTTCTTTGAATTGTTGCTAGTTTCCATGTTTCACAGCCATCCATAATTGCTGATAGTATAAACATGGCCTCCAAAATGATTATATACAGGGCAAAAAAAACTTTGTCATAAAATTTTATATACTGATAGGGGGTCTCGAAACAAGTCAAAAATGTGTAATGAATATATGGTCTAAATAGCATTGTTTTATATCACTGATCTGAATGGAGATTTCATAAAATGAGTTATTAATAATTACAAATTATTCTCTAATTCATTGAAAATTATGATGATAAATGTAAAGAGGATGGCATTAAATGTTAAAATAACGGTAAACTAAAAATGTAAATGTTGCATTAATTTTTATGTAACTGAGCAAATATGCAGATTTTGAGAAAAATTACTATTCAAGCCCAATACACCAGAAGTTAGTTGAAATGGTCTATAGATAATTGGTAGCATTTAAACTGAAGATTGTCAAATCACAGAAATTGCAGATTTGACCAATCTGATTGCTCTTTTTGTATCAGAAATGGAAGTAGCAGATTAATTTATTCTTTAAATTTAATTATTGTCTGGATTAATAAATTTATTGATTGATTTAGTTTAATTGTAAATTAAGACAAGTTATTGTTACTAATTTGTTTTAACTTTATTTTCCTATTTAAAATAAAATGATTAATTTAACTGAATTGAAAGTGTTATTTTTATAAATACAGGCATACATTGCTTTACATGCTTCACTAATACAGCACTTCTCAATTACATTCCATATTTTTATTTTATATCTCAAAGGAAAATTATCTGTGATTAATCACAAAATAAATCCTAATTTATATTTTATATACCTATTTTAATATGTAGATTAAGACATCTCTTGAAAACTGTAAATACACAAACATTATACAATCCAAACCTCAAGGGAATTTTAATCCAAAAAAACCTAATTATTTAGATTCATTAAAATTCTATTGTGTTTCAAGGGTTAATTAGGTTTAAACTGTAACTGTGAAATCTGGAATTGAACATGGCCTCCAAAATGATTATATACAGGGCAAAAAAAACTTTGTCGTAAAATTTTATATACTGATAGGGGGGTCTCGAAACAAGTCAAAAATGTGTAATGAATATATGGTCTAAATAGCATTGTTTTTGAGTTATAATCCTTTAAAGGCTAGCCAATCATCATTGAGTATACAAAGTGTCATGACACATCACTCACCTTCTCATTATTTGGTAGTAAATAGGAGAGTGATGTAATGCAACGCATTTTAGCAACATGATGCGTCATGATGCTTTGTGTAGTCAATGATGATTGGCTAGCTTTAAAGGGTTATAACTTGAAAATGGTGCGATCTAGACCATATATTCATTAGACATTTTCGACTTGTTTCAAGGCCCCCTATCAGTACACAAAATTTAATGACAAAGTTTTTCTTCACCCTGTATATATACCACCATGGCCATCCAATCAAGTTTTTTTAAGTTTAGTACTTTTAGTATTATGCATTTAATGAATGACAGTGTAAATATGTTTTTAGGCTTTTATATGCATTAGCAAATAAAAAAGGCTGTGATTCATTTTAAAACAAAATTTGCTTTACAGCATTTAGTCTGGAACATAACTACCATAATTGCATAATATACTTGTAAATTAATTTTGTTATTTCACTTTACTTGTTTTTGACAATTTATTCTCTATTTCTAAATTTGCTGATCTATCTGTTTTATATTATTATTTAATTCTCATGATTTCTTCATTTTTTTCAAATTAAATTATTTCCAATTGATTGTTTTTTGAGATTTACAGTTAGATTTAGAATTCTGAATTAATTTTGCAGATTAATTTTCCATTAGGTTATTGAGATTCTGGAAAAAGACTATTTTGCAAATTATTTTTTATGATATTTAATAAAAAGGTTATATCATTGAAGATGATTATGATGGTACACATTTTAATTATTCCAGAATAGCACATTCGAAAGTAGACAATTACTTCTTTCTAGAATTACCTGTTAATAATATATTAAACAGAATTAAGTATTGGACATACAAAAAAGAGGATTAAAGATGAAAATTTTATATACAAAAAATTAATAGCAAATAAATAGATGAATACGCTGTTTGAACAAAATGTTTAAGATATTAGGAAGACAAAAAATCATTTATGACAGAAACAACAGAGATTATAAAATAATAATAAAAATGTAAATATTATTATTCCAGAAAAGATGGCAATGGCTTGGATTTGTGTATCAAAAATATATGAAGCTTGAAAACAGACAGAATATTAAGAGCTCATAATGACCTTTAAAATAATTTCTATATATAATTTATTCTAGTATATATAGAAATGTCATAATGATTTTGCACTTAATCCTTATTTTGTGTTGTTATGCCTATGATTGAATTTTTTAAAAAATATAGCAAGTGATTAGCTTGAATGTAGCATTTAACCTAGCTTAATGTTTATATTTATTATGTAATATAGATTATGTTTATTGTTGTTATGAAAATGAATTTTGAATTAATTTTATTTTACAATGATTTATAATTGGTAAAATGTTTCTATTTTGAATAAATTATGTTTTTCTCAAAAGCTGTTTTATAATTTTTATTTATTTTCATTAAATATTTTTCACAATTTATCCATAGCCTATATATTTTTGATCAAAACATTTTTATGAATAACTTTGAAATGAATTTTTTGATTCTGATAAGTTATTTACAATAATGATTTAAATTTTCTGGAAATTATAATTTAAAGCAAAAAAAATTAAATCAAATAAATTAATATATTTTATCAAATAACAATGATTTCTGTTACAATGATTATTTTATTGAAAGCTAATAGAGATAAAATAATTCATTTTATATAAAGAATTAAACTGTTTATGTTTAATAGTTTTTAACACTCACTCAGAAAAATAGATAAAATTTGCATAGCAAAACATGCATAGATAGGAAATCTAAACGTGACAGAGTACTGAATACAGTGATTAGAACAATGAAGAATGTTAAAAGGAACATTTTATAAATGGTTGAAATGCATAGATTATAACAATATATCATGTAAAAAGAATGATATCTGAAAGATTGTCTAGGAATCTAATAGACTAGGAGCCCAGGGAAAAAGAGAAAGAGGCAGACTTCAGAGAAAATGGACTGATAAAATAAAATCCGATCTGACAAACTTTGGTCTGGTTGAATCCTTAGTGTTGGATAGAGAGAGATGAAAGAAAACTGGTACAACTGTACAGTTGACTCTTAAATGGCCACTCCTAGTTGTACTTAAGAAATCATATTAAAGTATAATAATATACAACATTGTTTTATATCTTTAACCACTATTTAATGTAAATATTCCAATATATTTTAAAAGATATAATAATTTTATAACAGAAATATCTATCACTAGCATTTGTCAATATTAATCAGTAATTTATTGTGATTAATCTGATACAAAAATATATCTAAAATAATAAAGAGAATAAATGAAATAACATATTTGTTCAATACAGTGGCAATATGATATTTAAGTAATGAAATTTTATTTATAAATTAATTTGAGGAGTGATATGTAAAACAAAATCATTAAACTATAAAAAAAAAATAAAATTACAATTAAAGTAAAATAAAATGAAATGTAATTATTATTTTAAGCAAATTATAATGATTAGATAAATTGATTTAATGATGTAGGTTTTTTGTAAAAGCAAAAATTTGAAAACAACTGTATCTGTACTAAAATTACAATAAAACTGAATATACATTGACATAATTTAACATTTTAGTTTAGCTATAATATTTATTATAATTTTTTAATTTATATTTTTAAAGCTTCATTAAACTAATAACAATACTTTAACGAAGTTTTCTCTATATTAATAATAAAACCAATTATTATTATTTAATATAACTTTCTAAATAAATTTATAATTACCCCCCATCTTTCAGCTGCAACTTCTTCAATATTTCTATTTTCTTCTTCAGCTTGTTCTTTGATTCTTCTATAAGCTCTTCTCAACCAATTTAATCCTGCATCTCCAACAGTTTTCTCAGGCAGAATCTTATCATTTGAATTACTGTCATTTGAAGATTCAATAGGAAGACCAGTCCCTCCATCTTTCCAGTAAGGATTTAATTCTCTTTTATGTTGTCCTGGCTACATAATATAAATAAAAATTTAAATTTATTATCCATAAAGTTTATAATTTCATTCAAACTAATTTAAACTCTACTTATTATTAGTCAGGGTGCCTGATGTCATAATAAAATAATAATTGAAATACATTTTATTATGCATCAGAACTTCCTGGGCAACACCACATACAATGGCTACTATACATATATATGAATGTGCGTGTATGTACGTGTATGTGTGAATAAATGTATTGCACAAAAACAATAAGTTGCTTTCAAGTGTTGAACTTTTACATGCTAGAGTAGTAGAATATAGGTACTTGATCAACTTATAATCATTCGACTTATGATAAGGTCTAAGATGGTCCTTGTGATATTTGGAACTTGACTATTTTCATAGCATATTTGCTAGAAATACTTTTTTATTAAAAATGTAGTAGAATAATCACTTATTACCTTGGGATCCAGGTTCAATTTTGGATGATTTTATAATCTTAAGAACCCAAGATTAAATCCAGACAATTATATCATCTAAAAGAATTCAGTATTCCATTATCTATTATTGCTAACTAAAGTTATCATCATTATGGATCATTTCATTTTATGAGAGGATTATCAAAACATAATCCCATTGTAAGTCAAGGATACCTGTAGATAATTTCTTCATTTAATGTGATTTTATACATAAAAATAATGCATTTAATACAAAGTTATATATATATTTATAAGTATATTATATAGTATATAGATTTAAATTTTATTTTACAATAAGAAATTCTGAAACAAGTTATTTGCATAATACAATGCTAGCATAATTATAAATATTTATCATGGAATATAATGAAAAATAACTAATATAAAAAAAACCTACATTTCATCAATATTTTCAATTAAACATGATTTAGATCATATAATTTAGGAAATGAGCAACAAGTTACAACTGCTAATACTTTAATTACAGTTTTAGATAAATTTTTACACCAAACATATTATATTTTTATAAATTTTTACACCAAACATATTATATTATTATATTTTTGTAAATTTTAATATGTTAATTTAATAAACAATTCGTTAAGGCAGAAAATTAATTTATTGTACATTACCTTATCTATTGTGGAAAGGGAACAAGATTCAGTTTCTTTTCTATTTTTTTTCTTCAGTTCCTTTCTGCTAACAGTTGGAATAAATGTTGTTACATTCATCCATTCATCTCTCTACATTCAAAAAATTTTTGTTAAACATTATAAAGATGAAAAATAATAAAATTTAAATAAATATTCTTAAATAATATGTAATAAATAAAAATATTATTCAACATATTCATCATGTTATTTTCCATATTAAAATTAATTAAAAACAATGAAATAACTAAAACAAATTTCCTTTTTGCTAGATGATTTTTAAATTACATTTCATGATTGAAATTTATTCAGTGATTTAATTTATATTATTAAGTTCTTTGATAGCCAAATATTTGTTTTATATTTATATATATTATTTCAGTTACTTATATTGAAAGAAATACAAATATAATTTTTTTATAATTTAATTAATTTATATTCATATCTAACATAATATCAAAAATATAAAATTTATAAAAAAAAATTAATATATTTTTATTTGGAATAGATGTTTATTATTTTTTAATTAACTAATTGTTTATATAAACATTAATTACTGGTAAACTTTTTAAAAGCCAAGTACAGGCGTCCCTCGCCTTTCGCACATTCGACTTTCGCACAATTCGCTATTTCGCACATTTTTAAAAATTGAAATATTCAACTTTTTAAATATTTTTGTCGATAAGAAAAAATTTTCTTCCATGAAGAATGCTCTAAAGTGCTGTAGTTCGCTTTACATTCTCGGACACACATTACTTCCCACAATAGCGGACTTCTCGGAATCGTAATCACTATTGTGTTGTTCCGATCAAGAGGTCAAAACAGTTTGGGCCGATTGTTTAAACGCATTCTAGACCTCGGCCGCGGTCTGAACCACAGTTTTATAAAATTTGCATTGCATAAACGAAGCGTCTTATCAGACGACGTCTAGAAAACCGGTTTCTAAAGTACAATATATTTCTAGACCAGCCACTATCCAGGTTTAGAATCTAGACCGCGTCTTCTTGTGCATGCGTTAAATTTTCATAGTTTGTAGAATTCTCCATATTTAATTTGAATTATTATTGAGTTAAATATCATTTATAGAATATATTAAATGTTTTAAGTATAATTTAAAACATTCTTCACTTCGAACTTCTGCCATATTACTGACGTCATTGATAGACCCGAAATACTGATTGGCTGAAAATTTTCAAACGACGGGGGCGCGTAGGACTGTAGTAACAAATTTATAAAGAAAACCCCGAAAGCACTTAAACACGTCTCTTTAACTTCATTATGTATACATATTGATAAATAAATGCTTTAAAACACAGTTTTTGGTGCACATTTTTTTACATCCCTCGACTTTCGAACATTCAACATTTGCACGCACTTTCAGGAACCAATTATGTGCGAAAGTCGAGGGCCGCCTGTAAATAAGTTTCATTTGTTAAATTTTTTTCAATACATTATTTGTATTTTTTCTAATTTATTACTGTTGTTTGAATTATGCAGTTTATAATAATAAAATTTTTTTGATGATTTTAATATTTAAGATAAATATTGGTTACAAAATAAATAAATCGGCTTAAATAATTAATGATATCTCATTGAAAAAATATATAAAAACAATAAAATATAAAAAACAGTAAAACACTTTATTGCATAACTATGGTAAATATGGAAAGAGACAAAAATTTATTACTGATTTAAAAGGATATACTTTTATTACTTTTTTTTTCAATTTAGCTAGAAGAAAGTGGATTAAATTATGGAATGTTACACACACAATACAATGTTAATATTTTTCATGTTTTTCTGGTACAAATTGGTAACTTTTGTGCTATTCTGTATAATAGTGGTGATGATAATTATAATAGATAAATTACTGATTCATTGTCTTGTAAAAAGATTAATTCTATATAAATAAAAAAACATATAAGTATTTTTATAGATAACTTTGCAATTAATATTGCAAAATTTTTTAAAATTTCATTTTAAAACTTACTAAATATGCATAACTAAACAAAAATATGTTCTCATTAATCTATATTTTCTTAATTTAAACTAAAATTCACATTATAACTTCAGTTTTAAAACAGAAATAAAATTAGATAATAATTTTCTGTGAACTAGCAGACAATTTATTCATTCCATTTAACTATTAAAAAACTATTAAAAAAATCATTATACTATAAAAAAATTTTATAAAATTAATAAAAATTTAAAATTTTTAAAAAAAATATTTTAATTTAATCATTATACTATAACTAAAGTTATATTTTATAATCTATTTATTAAAATTTAAGACTTTTTAAAAGAGATATATTCATTAGTATTTTTTATATCAGTTTCCAAACTTCTCAATAGACAGTTTAATGATATCCTATAAATAATAATTTATTGAAAAATTTGGCTGAAATTCTGTAAATATTATAACATATTTGGTACTGTTAAAAGAAATATCATTCAATTTATTTTTTTTATAAAAATCTTTACAATAATTAAGAATTTAATATTTTTCTCTTACTAGTAACTTAAAAATTTTAATTGTTTAAATTTTTCATATGAATTTTATATATTATAACTCACCAGATTAGTTTTATTTAAATAATAATCAATATTAATTTCTTAAGCTATGTAGCTATATAATATTAAAATATGTAATTTAAACATAATGACATTTTTTTATTTTATTTTATTTTTTCAATTTTCATAACATAATATGTATAGAGTGAGTTTTTTAATTAAGAATAAAAATCAATATTTTGTTATAAGTTTTTAAATTACAATTTACTTTTTCACTTGTAGAAGAAGTTGAAGCTTCAACCCATTCTTCTTCAGAATTACTTTCCTGAAAAATAAAAGTTATGAAATATTTCCTTAAAAAATTTGTGTAATTATTTTTTAAGAATTAATAAAATATTTAATTTTTATAATTAATCTGTCTGAATTCCATAAAAAGGATTTTATAGCAAGAATATGTCTTGTCACATTTTAATAATGGAAAAAATATATAATAAAGCTTTTACTTATGGTAAATAGGTAAAAATAATTTTTTTATAAAATAAAAAGTCATTTTTATTTTATAAAAAATATTTCAAATGACTATATCATGTTTCTTACGTAATAAATAGTTTCAGATACAAATCAATCATAGTTTATGAGATCTCAATTTATTTATTGTTATTTATGAGCAAAAAATATAATTTGTATCAAAAATTTAATTTAATAAATATTGTGGAACCTGCTGATGAGCTATACATGGTTTTGGCCTACTAGTGGTATCTTGATGCAAAGAAGGATGGGTACTGAGACTTTCTGACATTTGATAACAAACAACTTCCTTTAATAGAGAAAGAGTTTACAATAAATAGGAACCCAACATTATCTCCTTTTTCTTAGGATGGATAAATATCTTTCACTTGAACATAATTGAGTTAACGACAACATCTCTATTTTATATCAAAGTCTCAATAGATGTCTTCTTTTTCTTTCCCTGGTTACAATGATTGACATTTTCTTTTTTTCCATAGCAAGGAATGTTCATTCTCCCTTTTCTTAAAAAAATATAATTTCTTTATTTTAATGTCTGTCCAAGACACTTATTTCTTGAACTCTCAGAGAACTATAAGGAGTACTGATTCTTGATGTGTTTGTCTACTCTGAAATCCAAGACACGATTTCCAAGTGTATGTTTTAGAAGACACAGTAATCTCCATGGAAGAAAATGTATTTCTCACCTGAATCCTTTTCCCAATTCTGCTTCTGTATCTATATATCTCCTACTGTATGGGCAAAAACTGATTGCCTTATCTATCTTTGTCTGTTTGTTCTGGAAAAATTAACTGACTCTTTCTCACCTTTTTCTATTTTCCTGGGGAAAGATAATGTTTTTGCACTATCGTCTTTCACCCATGTTATTTTCTTACCTTGATCATTTTGCAACACCTGCATGTAACACAACCCTCTACTCCATCATTTTATCTGCTATTTATTATTTCTTTATTGTTTTATATTGTGGAATACAATGGTCTAGGCTAAGTGATATGATGTTTTTTATCATATGTTTATTCCTCTAAGGCAGTGGTTCTCAACCTTTTTTCTGTTGCGGAACACATTTTAATATTTTAAAATTTGGCGGCACACCTAAATATTTTAAATAATAATTTAGTTATGGCAACGATTCTGTTGAGGAACACTTTTTAATATTTTAAAATTTGGCGGCACCTAAATATTTTAAACCACACCTAAATATTTTAAATAATAATTTAGATTTAACAACGAATTTTAATTAACACATTATTGTATTTATTCTTATTTATTACATTCAGATTACAGAAATACTCGTATTTATTCTTATTACATACAGATTACAGAGATACTCGTTCACGGGATCATTAAATGGCGGCCCTTATTAAGTTATAGCGCCACCTGTGGATTTTTTTTTTAGAGAAACTTTAATTTTAATTTAATTTTTTTCTTTAATTTTTAAATCATCAGTAACGACAAAAAATTTTGGCTGTCGCAGAAATTCGAGGGTTAGATTTTTGTAACGATACCCTATTTATAGAAATCAGTAAGACTGCAAAAGGGATATCCAGCCAACCACGTTTCACTATTAACATATATGATATATACATACAATTCATTCTTAATTTTTCGCGGCACACCGTCAAAGGTTCCGCAGCACACTGGTTAAGAACCACTGCTCTAAGGTGTCACTCTATTCAAATGCATTTCACGATTTACAAAGAGGTGGAGAGTGACACTTTACATCAGACCCAAATTCTGTTTCCTCACAGTATTTACTTTACTTTTACAAAAAATTTATAATTAATAAATATTTCAAAAATTGTTTAAGATACTTTTAATTGTGGAGTGATATTTAAAAAATACCAAAAACATCAGAGACACACACAAGTATATTTACACATAGAAAAATTCCAAATTATAAAATGTTTGATAAATATTTATTAAAATTTGTGTGTTATTTTATTTAATTTTGCATAGAGGGTGTATTATATTAAATTTCAATATAAACTATAATTGGTGTGAATCAATTGTATTTTCCGCAAGTACTGTAAAGAATTGAACTCAAAACTGTTCTATATTAAACTAAATCTATTTTTATATCTAATTTATATTATTTTTTGGATATAATATTTAGTTAAATAGTAAAAGTATCTTTTATTCTTTCATGATCCATTATTGGTAAAAAGTAACTTTGCAACTGGCACCCAAAGAAGTGAAAGATAATTTTACCCTTTAATTAAATATTATAATGTAAAAAATAATACAAAATATAATTTTACAAGAGAAGGAGTGTAAAGAATTGAGTCTAAAATTATCCTATTAAACTAAATTTAAATTTTTGTTATTTTATATCATATTTAGTTAATGAATAAAATTATCTTTCACTTCTTCAGGCCTCATTATTGATAAAATGTAACTTTGCAATATATATACAGATAATCCTCAACTTATGACCATTCCTTCTTATAAATAACTGTGATGCAATCAATTAACTTTGTGATTGGTCAATGCAATTTCATGGGTTCAAAGTCCTGACTCAATGATCTATGTAAAGCATTCTTTTTTATGTCTGATTCTTGTAGTTTTGTGTTATTTATATTTATTAAAATAATATATAGAGTCCTAGCAAAATTTAGTTGTTAAAAATTCATAATTTTGGGCATTTCCAACTTCCTAGTAAATTTAATTGATGGCGAAGTTCAAAACAAACCCTGTCATAAATCATTTTTGTTTATATCTAGATTTGTTTTTCTATAATAATATTATTACAGTCATTTAATATATGAAAATAACATTAAAATATACTAACATAAGGTATAAATTATGTAAAGCCACTAATATTTATAACTATTCAAATGATTCTGAGTGATTAAATAAAATTATTTCATTTTTATGGGCTATATATTTTTAAATATTATTTTCATTGGATGATTAATTCAAAATAAGTTACATTCTTCAGATTCTATTAAAATTACAAAATAAAAATATTAGTTCAAATTCATTATTTAAATAAATACTCTTTTCAGAAAATTATATTTATATTATTAAATTAAATAATATACTTTTTTCAAAAATATAAAAAAGATTCATCAGAAAGCCAGATTTTCTGAACATTGCTTTTTATTTTGATTTTTTAAATTAGTATTCCATGCTATTTTTAAATCCTTTGATTATACATATTATGATAAGTTTAAAACATCTTTTATCTCACCATAAAATATGGATTTTATATTTTCAGGGCTAGCAATTGTTATGTTAATCTTATCAAAAGCACTATATATTATGAGAATAAATGGTTTTAGGGATTTCAAAAAATTGACCATTAAATATTGATATTTATGAAAATTTTTAATAACTATTACAATAATTATTTGAAAGCATTTAAAATATGCTATATTTATAACATAATATATATTTCAGGGCAACTTTTATTTTGTTATGATTATTTTCAAGAATATCTTTTAGCTAATATTTCCTGATTTTAAATATTGTCTACTATTGTAATCAAAAATATTTTACATGCTATATCAGACTTCTTTGAAATTAACTTGGTTTTCTAGATCTTCCACAATTTCGAGTTGATTTATTTACTATATGAAAACATTCTAAAACATTATGTGCCAATATATTTGTATGATGAGACTTTAAACTGTCATCAATAATGCAGAATATCTTTATTAATTAAATCTTATTAACCATCTAAATCAGCAGTCTCATTCTTGCAGTCCTTTACATTTTTTATTACAGCCCGCATAATATTTATTATAATCATTAGAGTATATACAAGATCCTCGGGAAAACAATTATAACTGTTTTTCATGAAATATTTGAAAATTACTTTAAAGTGTTTTTAAATTGTATTGGAATTCAGTAAAACAGAATTTTTCAATAAATAAATTTCCATTTAAATTTACTAATATCATTTATAAATGATTTTATAATTTTGAACATGAATTGAATCATATCATTTTAAGAAAATTAAAATATAAATAATTAACATAATCAATTCTTCAGTTTATTTATCTCATATAAAAATCTTTCTTTTTTTGTAAAACATTGATTTTGAATGTAATCCCAATTAACCAAAGCTATCTAAAGTGGCATTTTAAAGACAATGAGTTTGAGACCACTGATCTAAATCACACTAAAATAGTTGTTTTAACTGAACTACCATCTCTCTGAGCTATATAATAAGTCTGCTTAAAAATGCCATCACACATTGACTGATGCTTGCTTATTGGTCAATAACTTATATTTTTGAAGACATTACAACATAGTGATGCCCAACATATTAACATGACTGCCACCATGCTATGAATGGCTAGGTTGACCATTCATCCCAGATTTTCCAGGATAGAATGGAAATCCTATGGATGCTCTCAATTTTGGTAATTATTCTATATCGGTAAACTGCTCCAGATTTTAAAATTCATTGTGTTTTCAAATAAAATACTTATTTTTTGAAATTTGAATGCTAAATCAACTGCATTTGATAACATTGTTCAAAATGCAAATTCAAAATATATAGCAAATCAGTATCAACAAGTCCATACCAACTGTTCAAATCCTTCAATTCCAATTCCAGTTCAATATGAGATGAATTTTAGATATTATTATTAAATTTAAGAAATATATGATTGTATTAACATCATTGTTAATTAATAAAACAGTAAATGTGATAAGTCAGTAAATATATAAATATTAAATTAAAACATGCTAAAATTATAATTCCAGTTAAATTTTTTTCCTATCCCAGATTGTTCTGATTAGGAAATGGTTAACCTAAGCATCCATAAACAACATCATGTTGCTTGGGGGAAGAGTGTATAGAATATGTGGAACTAAGGAAAATAAATCATACAAATTTAATTGAATATGATTACTTTTTCCTTTTATTATAATTAAAAATTCAAAAATCTCCATATAAAAGATTTTTTATTCATAGAGATCATTTTTATAAAATAGAAAATGTTTATGCTCAATTATTTAAAAAATAAAGATTATAATCTAACATAATTGGAAATATATTTGTTATAAAACAGGCCTAACAAATCCAAATTTTTTTGTGGGCCACCTAGAGAACAACTTGGTTTTCAGTTGTTAGTGTTATAAAAATCATTTCACAGATTGCTCAAAAAAAATTCAGCAGAATATTGGTCAAGCCTGTTATAAAATATATGATTATGTAATATATATTTGGTTCTAAGACATTTATTTATCTAGTTGTTTGAAGGTTTATTCAGAAATTAAAGAATACAGTACATTTAATAAAGTACCAGCACAACTTCTGTTTTCTATTATTTTATGTATTTTTTTTTTTTAATTTTTATTTTTATGTAAAATCAAAGAAAACAATTTAAGCAGAAGGAGAAGGGTCTTCAAATTTGTAATATCAAATCAAAGGGGTTAAGCTTAGTGTGACATAATTTATGGATGCTCCACAGGCTATCTGTACCATGTCAAATATTAATATAAATGAAAATTTGATTTAAAATTGCAAAAAATGAATAATTTATACAGTGGATTCTGCTTAATTGGGACACCAGTTAATTGGGACAAATCTCAAAGAATGGAAACCAAACTAATAAACTAATACATAATTTATGCTTCGGAAACCAAACTAATAAACTAATACATAATTTAAACGCTTAATTGGGAGAAACCAAATTAATAAACTAATACATAATTTAAATGCTTAATTGGGACCACTTTTTGCTTAACTGAAACAGTAGCAAAAGGAATTTTCGATTTTTGATATATTTTAGAAATTTTTCGAAAGTATGGCAACACTACTTACACTAATACTTGTTGTGTGCTAAAAAATTCCTTATATAAAAATTATAACATTTTATTGTACTGATAATTTTTCAGGTTAAACCTTTCTACAAGAAAATACAAACTAACACAAGGGAGCGGGTCGTTTCTTATCATCTTATTACATACACATCGTCAACACACTGTCACCACACTAATATAAACATTATTCTTTAGTAAAATTATAAGTAAATATTATCATTGATAAATAATACATAACAATACTGTATTTGGCAACACTAGTGTGATGAGAATCAGTTATCTATCGTTATGAGTCTGGCAAGTGTGCATCTACTTAAGAGTCTATTGTTATTGTACCTAGCGATATTCATTTACAGTGTTAATTTTATTTAAAATTTTTAACTTTTGCCAAGATGCCAAGAAATGATTTTATACTTTCAAATAAAATTGCTTTGCTAGGTAAAATTAAAAGCCAGCCATTTAATACAAGCAATCATAGATTCCTGATATAACTGATATACCAAAATCTACCATAGCACATTTTCTACAACAAGAAAATCAATTGCGTGAGGAGTGGGCATTACAGAAAGAAATTCCAGGAACATTCAAAAGAAAGCGTGATGGAAAACATCCAGAAGTCGAAGAAGCATTAGATCAATGGATTTCTATAGTTAGCGGGCGAGGTGTGAATATCAGCGGCCAAATGTTGAAGAAGTCAGAGGAGATACGTAAAAAATAATAATTACGTACCTATTTTAATAAATCATTAAAATAGGTATCTAATTATTATTTTTCCTATTATTTATTTACCTATGAATTACATATGCATTAAAATAGGTAAATTATTATTTTTTACCTATTATTTATTTACCTACGAATTACATATTCTGATTATTATTTTTTTACCTATTATTTATTTACCTACGAATTACATATTTTTTTATTATTATTTATTTACCTACGAATTACATATTTTATTTTAGAATTTATTCATTATTTATTTACCTACAAATTACATATTTTATTTTAGAATTTATTATGATGACAGCTGGACCAAAATGGCTTAGTCCCAACGTGTCCTGATCTGTAGAGAAGGATTCTTAGGTTACTTAATGTTGCCGGGGCCGCTTAATTGGGACAAAATGGCTTAGTCCCAACGGAATCCACTGTATATATTATTGGTTTTTATGCAATTTAAATATTATTTATTAGCCTATTTCATTATATAATGTTCAATTAAATATATAGCAGTGAGGTCATGAAAAATAAGATAGCTTGATAATAAAATGCAGTTTTCTATATGTATTATTTCTTTGTGTGTTAACATAAGTATTATTTAATAATTAAACATATATAATTTTCTTTTGAGGTATATAATATGTCATGCTCATAATGATACAAGCATAATTATGTTATAGAAAAGACAATAAAATATAAAGAATATAAATTCAACATAAAATTCCCTTTAAAATAAAAGATCTGATGAAAAAATATGATATAAGGATATGCATAAACAGATGCTGAACAATATTCTATATCATAATCCATATTATTTGTTTTAGCTAAGTACTTCTATAAAACCTGTAGGAGTAATTCAGGTAAATTATCTGTTGCTCCTTACTTTTACACTTAGTGCCATCTAGTTATATTTAATGTCATAAATAAAAGAAAAACTGGGCTCCCTAGGGCCCTATGAAAAGGCCAGATAAAAAAGAGTCACATAGGAACATGCCCATAATGATACTGAACAATATTTTGTATCATAATCCTTTCTTAAATTTTAAATGAAAAAGTTACATACATACATACATAATCTATTTTTTATAAGTTATATATATTATTATTAAGGTCATAAATAAATATAAACAAAACGTGTTTAGTAGAGGAAAAATCTACTTAAAATATAATTGATACTTACAGATTCAGATGACTGGTAATTATCTTTCTTATGGTGTTTTGATTTTTTCTTTTTATGTTTTCTTTCTTTATCCTTTGAAATATATTAAAAAATAAACTAACATTAATATTTTAATGAAAATAAAATATATATAACTAAATACTATAGTATTATAAAATAAAAAATTATTCTTGAAATCCATTAAAGCACTAAACGTAGGAGAAAATTATTAAAAAATTATTTAATAAAAATTATAAAAGATTGATATGATTTGATACAATCCTACAATCTAATAGAATTTTTGTTATCATTTTTAATATTTTTTGTTTCTAAAATCATATTTATACATTGAATTATTATATTTAATAAAATTGAAAACTAAAAAGTCTAACTAATCTATTTAGAAATAAATTTAATAATCAATTGTTTAGTTCATTTGATCATTGATGGCTATACTTAATGGTTATATTGAATTGTCTTGAAATTGTACAGATAATTTTAACTATAATAATCATAAAATTTTATAATATACTGTTGGTATATCCAATGTTACTTGGGAATTTCTGGTATATCATTTGTAAGGAGATATTAATTTCTGGTTTGTGAGATTTTTTGATAGCAGCAAATGATATTCTATCTGCAAGCAAAGCAGGAAAAAATGAAAACCTTTGGGTGTGATAATGATGTCATACTAATTTATAAATCACAACTTTTCTGATTTCACATACTATGGCATTTCATGATGCCATTCATTGCTATATCATATGTCAAATTGGTGACATAATTTATTGCTGTCATAATGATCTCATAAAACTGGTGACATTCTGAGGTATCATCCATTGTTATGTTGTAAGTTTGGAACATTTGTGATAGCATTCATTGTTATGTCATAATAACATCTTATACTCCAACATTTTATGATATATACATCACTACTTTATATGCCGGAACTGTTTTGGGATCATTACTACACCATATTGACATCACACATTGATAACATTCTGACACATCATCAATTGTTGTTATACATAGGAATTTTTTGATGTCATAATGACACTACACAGTAGTGATGTTTGTGACATTATTCATTGTTACATAGATGACATGATATTTGTGAAACCATGATATCATTCTAACCTCACATTATGCAACATCAACAATAGTCAGAACAACAGTCTGACTAATTTAAACACATATTTTAAATTACAACCCAAAATATCATGATCTAGAATCTAAATCAAATAGAGATCGATAAAATAAAGCATCAAATGCTTATTTTTTTATGATGACCTATGATGTTTAAATTATTGAATAAAACAGAGACAAAATCAAGTATCCTAATTGCCATTGGTGTTATCCTTAGAACATTACATCAATCTACAAAGAGTATTTATAAAGGAATACATATAGTTACAGAAAGCAGCAATTTTATTTCTGTTTAAGTTAATTCATAGCCTTGATCTTTATAGTAATTTATATTATATATTATAATGGAGGAAATTATCAACACTAAAAAAAAAAATAATATTAAAACAATAGAATATATAAAATTGAAACAATGGAAAGTATTGTATAATTAATTCATTAATTTTTACAAAGTAGCTTATTTTTGTATGACTTAATTATAACAAACTTTTCTCTTTGAATTCGTATATTTGCATACAAACTTGCATAGTTTAGATTATCATCAGGATGCAAGTATTATAAAATGAAAATTACTACTTTTTAAGTTTTGAAATATTATCATTTTCAATAAATCTATAAAACTATCATATTACCAAAAAGAATTAATTTAGAAGAATTTCAGTTGACAGAACATTTTTACAAAAAATAAAAATCAATATACACTTAACCATATAAAACTGCTTATACTAATTATGACTATTAATAATAAAGAACAGCACTGAATCGCAGAGTATTAAACGTTTTGTAATATGCTGCGATTCAGTGCTGTTCTTTATTATTAATAGTCATAAAAATCGATGTTTGATTCTTGGCTTTGATTGTATTTTTTTACTTCAGTACATTTTTTTTTAATTTTATATCATCAGATACTTTCTATAAAAAAGATATCATAAAATAAAGATAAACAGCACTGGTTAGAAGAATCTGCTAGATTGGTTAGAAGAAAATAATTTTAAAAAACTTTTTATTTCCTGATTAATTCTGTTTACTTAAATTTCACATCAGGAAATTTTATAAATTTTTCTTTAAGCAAAACTTATAAAATTCATTTAAATATTAAAAATTGTATCATTAATTATTTTTGAGAAATGATTCTGAAGTCTTGTTTATTCAATAAAGTTAAAGAAAATCATTTAAATTATAATAATAAATACTACAGCTTCAACATTGTTTTTGATTACTATAACTGTTTTTCTGTTCTCAACTTAAAAAGAATCTCATGAGAAGCAATTTAAAAAATGTTACATTATAGAGAGTCTTTGAAGATATAAAATTCATTCCAGTTACATTAATAAAAGCATACATACTTACCAATTCTCTCTCTAGGAATTTATAAATCTATAAAAAATATACATACAGTGGAACCTTCATAGTTGACCACCTCTCTAAGTTGATCTGATTTTCATAGACCAGACAACACCATATGTACACAATAGAAAGCCAACCTCTCTATATTGACTACTTCTATAAGTTGTATCTTGATCATGACACACAGTATTAATTTACTCTTTGTAACTTGACCAGTTGAGTCCAGTCTATATCAAGAACAAGAAAAGTGAAATGCAGAATTGGTAGCAATTTTCCAATCTGTATTGATTGAAATACAGCCAAGCAGAAAAGTGCTGGAAACAATTGATGAAACAGAAGAATTAAGTGAGGAAAATACAGAAATTGATATTGATATTCCAAAAGAGGATGTCAATCATTTGATAATGCAGTTAAACTCATTTGCCATAGAAAAATGCTCAGGTATGCTGAGTGATGTAGTCAGCATTGAGAATGCTTTCTCTACTTATCTTCATAAAAAGAATAAGAAACAGACTAAAATTGACTCTTTTTTCCAGAAAGATTGATCAAACTATGAGAAAACAATGCATAAATAAATGTATTGTTGTTTAATACAGTATTGTATGAATAATTTTCCTGTGTTTTCACTATGTGTGTTTCTGTATGACATTCTCTAATAAAAGCTGCACAATAAAATGAAGCATATATATATATATATGTGTGTGTGTGTGTGTGTGTGTGTGTGTGTGTGTGTGTGTGTCAGTACAGCTTAATAATATGTGTAATAGCTTAATAATTAATGAAAAATCACAAGTTACATAACATTTAATGATTGTTCCATATGTTGAATACCTTCGTATGATGACCAGTTTCCTTCAGTCCCTTGGGTGGTCAACTTTTGGAGGTTAAACTGTATTTGGAAGTACACACATATGCACAAATATGCTATACTTATAAAAACTGTTATATTAAAAAAATTTTTTTGAAAAACAGCATTCTGAAATATTTTGACATTTTCAACTCAAATTAATATTTTATTTACAATTGAAACAGGAGAAATACTAGGCAAAGATGGAAAATGCCAAATTATTTGAAAAAATTCTTTAAATGCAATGCTTTTTTATACTTTGAAAATTTATTACAAAATAAATAAAATATTGAAAGTAAGATTTATATTGTCCTACTTAAGAAAATACATGATCTGTATTTGTACATCAGAACTGTTTCACTCAAATTGCAATACATGATAGCCTTAGAACTTTTGACTACAATTAAAATTTTAATTTAAATAAATTTCTTTAATTAACTAACATTAAAAATCAATCAAGCAAACTGGTTTTTATCATTTTTTTGAACATAACTTGAAAAAAATCATTTCTTAATTAATAAAATTTGATTCTAATCTCTAAAATATTTAAAAATTTTTCAGAATATCTAACAAATGTTTCATCAATAATGATAAATACAGTAAATTAAAAAAATGCTGTTTTAAATAAATAAATCACATTTAGTCCTTTGAAAACGTATGAAAATGACATCATTTTTTTTGAACATTACTTGAAAAAAATCATTTCTTAATTAGTAAAATTTGATTCTAATCTCTAAAATATTTAAAAAATTTTCAGAATATCTAACAAATGTTTCATCAATAATGATAAAAAATGCTGTTTTAAATAAATAAATCACATTTAGTCCTTTGAAAACGTATGAAAATGACTTGTCAATGTTTTGAAAGTTATTAAATACTCTAAAAAAACTTTATATCTGTACCTCGGAGGCACATGACACTAGATTTAATTTTAAATATTGGACATAGTGTCATATGTCTCCAAGGTACAGATATATAAAGGCTGTTTTCAAGTGGTAATTTCATTTATTCTGATTGATGGAATCTTTTGATTAAACATTATATTTGATAAATGGAAATCACTTATCTAGAATAGATCAAAGACCAATCAGTCTATGACCTATACCTCCTAGAGTAAGAATCTGAGTGTTATGGAAACAATTTAAATTTTGTGTAATATTATTTGTTCAAAAGTTATTTGCCAACAAAATTTAAAACTTTAAAGCAAAATGTGAATTATATATTGTTATTATTTAAGTAAAAATACTATAAAGTGAAGTTTAATTTTTATTTATTTTTTGATACATAATGTATACAGAATTTACATTCATTCTAACAGCCATCAAATCAATACAATTTAAATATTTGTATACACTTTTCCAACAATTTTTGCATGCTAATTAATCCTAAATATATCAAAAGAGAATATTTTTAGTTATAGAATGGTAGTTGCTTTTTTTTAAAAAAGTATGTAAATTGCATAATTAAAATATATTTGTTATAATACAAATTATACCTTATCGACTAAACGATCCTTTCCCATAATTTATATAACAAATTTTAAATTTATATGGCAAAACTAAGTCGATTTTACACGTGATTAAAAGAAACATCAAAATGACGTCACGTGCCTTTATAAACGTCATAGTGAATTCTCGTCACCAGTCAACGCGATACACGAGAATCTACGTTAGAGAGTTTCACATTGACCTCGATCGCGACGTAAAAAGGAAAAAGAAAACAATTCCAAATCATTGTTTATATTATAGATCATTTAAATAAGTGAAAGACTGTTTTAAGTTCTTCTTTTTTGTTTATATTTTGATGTAATGGTTAGATTACAACGACATCCAGATCCGACCAAACGCATAGAATCGACAACGGACAAGATGGTGTCCACTCGAGGAGTCAAATTTAAATTTTCTGAAGGAGAAAAAGTCCTTTGTTACGAACCAGATCCGACCAAAGCTAAAGTTTTATACGAATCTAAGGTGATATAGTTTTCTGCTACATAATTTCGTACATAAAAAGTCCTCCGTGTTAGTCAATTTCTGTATAACATAAATTGACAGTGTGACAAATTTTTTTTGTGTAGTGTGTCTAATTTGTGTTGTGGCCGTGTAGAATTTTTCTAAGATGATAAATATACTGTTCAGTAATGAATTTTTGTTTTCTGCCAGTGGTCCATTGCCTACTCCCGATTCCGTGTTACGAGTATTGATTTTATGGATTTATTTTGATAATGTTATAAACCTGTGTATTTCTAGTGCTTTGCTGTTTTTGGAAGATTGCTTTAAAGATTTTGCCAGTTTAAGAATTATCTGACAAATTTTTATCAGTATAACCTTTTATGAAGCCATTATTTTTACCTAATTTGCATTCATATGCTAATTTTAATCTTATTAATTGAAAGAATCTTTTGAACAACTGCTTTTGGAAATTATGCAAAAGTTTTTGTAATTCTTTTGCTTTCACAAAAACATTTATTTAAATAAATCCATAAAAATTCCAAAAGGAGCCAATCGTTTTCTACAGTCTA
The DNA here is from genome assembly GCA_000484575.1 of Olivierus martensii. Lineage (NCBI taxonomy): Eukaryota > Metazoa > Arthropoda > Arachnida > Scorpiones > Buthidae > Olivierus > Olivierus martensii. The sequence continues at coordinate 40,167 of AYEL01086416.1, forward strand.
TAGTTTTGAAGTAAAACACTTGAATACAAACTTTATAAATATTAAACTCAGAACGATAATTGCTTAAACTCAAACATTTCATAAAACAATACAAAACAGCAGAAAATTATCAATATAAACTTTATTAGGCAAAGTACTTTCGATAAAAACCAACCTCAGTGCCTAAAAAATGTAAAGAAAATAATATTCTGAAGCGAACTATAGAACCGGAAATACTTCACCTAATAAAGTTTATAATCTACTGATGTTTTAATAAATGCTCGATTATAAATATCTTGTTATATTTATCTTTCAAGTCAAATTTCAGTATAAAACACAACATGTAAAGGATCAGAAAATAAAAATTTTAATAATTGGCTAGTAATTATTAAAATTTTAAACTTTTATCTACTTTAAGTGATATATTTCTGATTGAATAATTTATATTGAAATCTCTGTTTGTTTGGAGTTCTCAGTAGAAGGCATTCATTCAGAGAATTTAATATATATTTGAGTTGAAACAAAAGAATGAGTCACTTTATAAAAGTTAAATTATATAAAATCTTGAACACTTCGGAACTGAATATAGTTTGAATTATGTAACGATTGGTTACAGTTACATGTAATTGACACACACATTTTAATTATGATTAAAAATCATCTTAGATTAAATACAACTAGTTTATATGTTGTTTTATTAATAAATTCTCAGAAACAATGCTTATTTGTTATATTGATCATTGTATTCTGTGATTAAGTCAATAATTCCTGTTGAATATTGCACACTGTACTGTTGGTAATTTCCTGTTTACATCACACCTTGATTCAGTTAGATGATTTAAGTACCGGTATATAATTGCAAATAAAGTTAACATTGTGAACTGGCAATAAGAAAAGAATGAACAGTTAGAGCACAAATATTTTGATAATTAATGTAAATATTGCAAAGAACAAAATCCGAACAGCAATTTTAGACTCTCATGCTTAGAATATAAGATTTTATACTATAAAATATTGAATTTTTTTATTTGTAATATTTAGTTACAGTGACTAAATAACAGAATTGTTTCCTGCTGAATCATTAATAGTTAAAAAAATTATCTATTTTAAGTAATAAATGAACAAAGATACTTTATGTAATAACAATTAAATGATAAGTACTATCTAATATATTTAAACAGCTTATTTGCCATTATTTAAAAAGTAACGAATTTTTACATAAATGGTATTTCAATAATGAATAGCATTAAAATTATTTTATCTAACTAAACATATGAATTTTTACCTTTTCCACGATTACATAAATGGTATTTCAATAATGAATAGCATTAAAATTATTTTATCTAACTAAACATTTATTTCCTTTAATTATACATAATAGATAAAAAAAACTCTAGAGTAATGGAAGTGGTACGTTCAAAAATTTTGTATTCATATTATGATTCAAAATAAATTAGCTTAAGTTTTATATATTGTAAAAATCTAATTTTGTACTTTTTGTATGTTTAGGTGCTTGAACTTGTAGTAAGCAGGGACAATAAAGGAAGAAAAACACCTGAATATCGAATTCATTTTTATGGTTGGAATAGCAGGTTTGTAGCAAACTTAATAAATGGTAAATTATTTCTAAATTAAACTCAACCCACTGAATTTTTTTTTTATAATTATTAATTGAAACATAATTTATGCAATATACAATACACAGTAACAAAAATTTATTTCATTTTAAAATGCTTTCATTTCTATGTAATATAATATATATTTTACTACTAAAACATATAATTAAATTATGAAATTGAAGCTAATAAAAGATGGAAATAAATCTTTATTTACATTAAATAATTGATGATAAGTTGTGCATTTAATGTTGGAAATATAAAATTATCATCAATCTGATTATTTGGTTTACATTTGAACTTATTTTAATTTGTTCTAGTTGGGATCGGTGTGTTTCGGAAGATTTTATATTGCCTGACACAGAAGAGAATAGGAGTTTACAAAAAAAGTTAGCAGAAGAAGCAGCACAAAAATTGTAAGAATATTTTTATATTTCTTCTAATTAACTCAAATTTACCATATCACATTTACTTGGATACAATTTTCCATTAAATACTAATAAAAATATAAACTGAATAAAATGGTAACACAATTTTGAAAATTTACTTTATTTACAGTATTTTTTTATAATGTAAAAATATTTCTGAAACATTCTTTTATTTTTATAACATATTTGAAGCAGAAAGTTATGCATGATTAATGAAGAATTTCAGTGACATTATTACTATTTTTGGATTTTCTAACCTTTAGCAATTTAGTTTTATTTTAAACCGTGAAATACTTTTTATAAATCTTTCAAACAAATTTAATCACCATTTGTTACTTTTTGAATTTTTGTGTGTTTTTAATTATTTATTTAAATTGATTATTTTATAATACAATTTTATTAAAATTTCAATTGAATATATAAATCTAATTTACTATTGTAATAAAGGCTTATTTGTATTATATTAAAAATAAATCTTTAATTGAAATAATTATAAATTTCAATGAAATATGTACATCTAAAAACTTAATTATATTCATATGGTTTCATTGTAATAATACAATTAATGATAAGATAAAACTTATGAATTTTATTATCTCTTAATTAAAAAAAACAAACAAGCTTTTATTATGATCCATTATCTTTTCATAAAAAATCAAAATTCAATATAGTTAAGTTTTGAACAAATTTGTTTTATTGCAAAATTCAATCATTATTTTATTTCATAATAAAAAATACATTTAATAGCCATTTTATTTTAGATTATATACAAGATGTTGTTAAAAAAAATGTATTCACACATTGATGGTCAATAAATTGCATGCTTATTTATTTAAGGCTAATCTGATAATTTAATTTACATAGAGAAAAATGTATATAACACACCATTCAAAATGTTTGAACTGTTCACTGTTGGCTAACTCTTGATGGTTCAATTATTTTTACTTGCATTTTCAAGCATCCAATGTCACTTCAGCATAAATTTGTATTGTTCAAATTATAAATTATTGTTTTCTATTTTAGATAAATACAATGTTTTCAGATATATATTTATTTTTAATATACAATGTTTCATTTTGAAAATTTTTACATCAAATATTTTAAATTGCCATACATAATTTTCAGACAAATACCAATTTGTTTGCATTACTTATACATTTATAATAATTAAATAATCATTTTGAAATAAAAAACTTGAAGGACATTGATTATTAATTATTACACTTGAGATCTTTGTCAGTAATATAACTATTTTGACTATAATAAAGAAAATAACAATGATATATATAAAAACAATGGTGTATGTTTGTTTATATATACATACACATCATTAATATTTATTATAAGATTTTTATTTTGATAAAATGTACATTAAAAATTACAAAAAATAGTAGTAATTCAATATTAAGCATATTAGTATATGAATATCTTAGTGTGACTAAGTGCATTCTAAAAAATTTATTTGATGAAGAAAAACACTTTGTGCAGAATCAAAGCTACTGGGGTCTTTACAGAAGTAAAACTGAACTGTTAGTGTCATTAGCAGTGTGCAATGAATTTCAGATACTTATATCTTATATTACACACATACATATATATTGTATATACAATTTTTTATTAAAATAATGCAATATGTTTATAGTTAAATTATAAACTAATGAATGAAAACATTAAAATTTATATATAATCAAAATTATAGTAGCAATTAAATACCAAAATATTTTTGAAATGTGGCATTATTTCATCTCAGCATTTGCTAGATAATTGTGGAATGTAATATATAGTACAGTATTTATAAATTTTTTAAGCATTGATTAATATACTACCTCATTATATTGAATCATTCTGCACTAATAAATTTTTCAGGTGCAAATTATAAACCACACTATAGTGAATTCCTCCTAATCAAGGTATTCATTTATGTAATTTATTGTTTCTGTTATGTATGTTACATTGATGCCAGATACTAGTATTGAATCTTCTATGATGTCAAATAAATATAAAAAATTATTTCATTATTTTTTAAATTTAATGTAAATATGTATTTTAAAGACATCTTTAGCATACTGCTCAACATTCATATAACATGTAACATTCATCTCTCAGAGCAGGCAATAACTCACATAAGTTCATTAAAACAGAAAAAAATCTTTGTTTTAACGAACTTGTGTGAGTTTATTGCCTGCTCTGAAAGCTGAACATTACATGTAATATGTATTTTTATTCATAAATTAAAAATAGAGTCATTTAGGAAAACAAAGCATAAACAACTGATTGAAAATTTAATTTTTATGATCTAACTGGTAAATGTATCTGTTAAAAATGATAGGTAAAGTAGGAAAAAATTACAGAATTGACAAACTCCATACCCCATGCCACAGTTATGTTATTGGATAATTTTAATGAATGTATTTGTGTATTTCTCTAAAAGTCTAACTTCAATTTCTTTCATAGTTTGAAATATTTCTTTATTGTTAGCTTTTAATTATCATTTTTTCGTCCACTTTGTTTATAATGCTGTTGGTTTTGTTTTGACAAAATTTTTTTTTAATTTAATTCCATTTTATTGGCTCATGTGATCTTTTTATTTTACCAATATTATATAAGCTATCTCAGTCCAAATATGATACTTCTGGTTGGAATAATGTGCAGCATAGATTTGATATTTCTATTGATATGTATGATCTTTCATCACTGAGTTAGGAATTCTGTCAGGTTTTTTTTATTTATTTATTTGAGCTAAGCATTATATATTAAGATACTTTTATTAAAGCATAATAAAAATATAATTATTATAATTAGAAATGAATGCTGCTATTTCTTATATTGTTTTGGTTTAAAATAAATTTTTAGAATTTGAACCATAATTAAAATTTTGAAAATTAGTTTTAGAATGTAGGAGTAGATTATTGAAGATTAGCAAATTTTCAAATTTGATATTTATCATTAATAGATTTTAGATAATTTTAGTTTGAAAATCTGAATTTTATATATTCTTTAAATATGAATAATTGCAATAATCAGTTGTCTGTTGTCCACATGGTTTAATTATAGCAAAATGATCATTTTGTCTAATATAATAACTAAATATTATCATTTTAGAGATTTATTGTTAAATAAAACATTAAATTTTAGAATTTCTGGATAAAATTTAAAATTTTTTAATAAGTAGTCATGTAATTCTGTCATTCTTCATTAGTTTAATTCCATATTCTAATCGAAATTCATTTGTGCTGTATAATTCATTGTATTGTCGATAAAGATAAAACTATTTGGAAAATTGTGAGGAGTATGAAACTTTACTGTTCATCATTAAGGTATAACATATATTGATTGAATTCTTTAAATGTTATTAATATGTCATTTTTATTTTCAAAATGTATAAAATAAAATTTGCATATATTAAATATAATAATATAATTAGTCAATGAATTTTAGGAAAGGTTGTCGTCGAAGGAAATTACCGGCTATTATTAAAGATAGTTTAAAGAAGAAACGAACTTCAGAGAATGGAAAGGAAAATATTTCAAAAGAAAGTGAAGATTCTTCATCTGATCAAGAATCTAATCAAGTATGATATTTTATTTTTAATATTTGGTATAAATATACCTAGTTCATAACTTATTATGCCTGCCAAAAAAAATGACTAAATAAATTTAAGAGAACTATAATATTAACATTCATCGATTGGACCACAATAATATTGAATCAATATTATCTGTTTCAATTTCTTATCTAGTTTGATATGTTTCTCAATTGTTGAACTTGGTCTTTTCTTCTTTCAATTTCTTTTTGCTGATGTATTCTTTCTTGATATGATTCCATTTTATTCTTTAAATTAGCTGGAAAGAAAACAATTTTAACAAAGTTACTTGTAGATAAGTAACTGACATATCATAATTCAACCTAAATAGGGGATTGTTAACCAGATAATTAATTAATAATAATTGTCATGGTACCATCATACATTATTTAATTAGTGGATAATTGTTGAATTGGCAGTTTGATTTTAGAGTGACTCACTAGGGATGGAATTTGACTTATTTAGGATTATTTAAATAACTAATTTCATCCACTATAAATTTTAGATATTTGGTTAAAAGCTGTTGGCATGTGAAATCAAATATAGAATCATTAACACTAACCCTTTTCATTCTGTGTTATGAATATATAGGAAATCCTAATCCAACCACAATATAAATTAGTGAATGAAATGCAGATTTTGTAATTCTATTGGAATATGATCAAATGGCATCAGTTATAGCCACTAAATCTATAAAGGTTTAGCATATTTAAGTTAAAACATTATATATTAAATGATAGACAACAAATTAAGATTTTTAAATTGTTTTTTTTATTAAATGCTGGGTTTAAAGTAACATATAATAAAGAAATAAACAGCAAATTAAGGGTGATACACAATAATTAAAAAATATATCTTTGAAAACAATTACGTATCGGAAGCTAACCAAAAAAAATCATTATCTGCCACAATTCATGATTATAATAAATATATAACCATTGTTATTAATTATTAACTCTGAGATTGCTCAGATAGTGTTAAATGCAGAGGTTTGTAGTTCTTTATATATATATACTGTATATATATATATATATATGCATTTAACAGAAACAACAGATATTGCAGAATACATTAATTCCACAATAATACTTAATCCTAAATCTTTATAATATATAGCTAATTTTACAAAAATATGTTAGAATTCCTTATATGTAATCATATTTTTTCAATAATAGTAACACAGTAATACCCTGCTTATTGTAAAGGATGCATTCCAAATTTTCATAATGTTAAACAAGGTACATTTTTGCAAAAATATGGGATTGGTGAAAAATAAATACAATTTATTACATTTTATGAAATTTATTTACTATATATTTTAAATAATACAATATAAAGGTTTAAAGAAATTTTTTTTTCATCAATTTTTTACAGAAAAAATATTTAAAATTTGAATAACATTATAGTGAAATAACGTTAATTACATACAGATAAGTTCTCAAGTTACATAATTTCAGAGAAGTCTATTTATTTGTGTTAAATTTTTTTAAAATGTGTATAAAAATTCATTAAACAATTTACTTTATTGCAAAAATATCACTTATTTCTTAAATTTTCTCATATGTGTTTAAAATGTTCATAAATTTCATTTTGCCATTACATTTTCTAACATGTAAAATCATAAATATTGGATTTAAGCAGTTTTCAACTTATGCAGAAACTTTTGGGATGAATTAACCATAAGTTGGGGGATATACACTATACACAAATTTTATTGATAAAATATCAAGAACTTTATTATTGTACAATACTTCCCTTATTGCAGAATACATTAATTCCACAATAATACTTAATCCTAAATCTTTATAATATATAGCTAATTTTACAAAAATATGTTAAATTCCTTATATGTAATCATATTTTTTCAATAATAGTAACACAGTAATACCCTGCTTATTGTAAAGGATGCATTCCAAATTTTCATAATGTTAAACAAGGTACATTTTTGCAAAAATATGGGATTGGTGAAAAATAAATACAATTTATTACATTTTATGAAATTTATTTACTATATATTTTAAATAATACAATATAAAGGTTTAAAGAAATTTTTTTTTCATCAATTTTTTACAGAAAAAATATTTAAAATTTGAATAACATTATAGTGAAATAACGTTAATTACATACAGATAAGTTCTCAAGTTACATAATTTCAGAGAAGTCTATTTATTTGTGTTAAATTTTTTTAAAATGTGTATAAAAATTCATTAAACAATTTACTTTATTGCAAAAATATCACTTATTTCTTAAATTTTCTCATATGTGTTTAAAATGTTCATAAATTTCATTTTGCCATTACATTTTCTAACATGTAAAATCATAAATATTGGATTTAAGCAGTTTTCAACTTATGCAGAAACTTTTGGGATGAATTAACCATAAGTTCGGGAATATACTATACACAAATTTTATTGATAAAATATCAAGAACTTTATTATTGTACAATACTTCCCTATTTATGATCATTTGACTTAAGATAATCCAATCTTACAATTACCTTTACAATAGTCTGAACTTGGCTATTTTCATAACATATTGGCTAGACATACTTTTTTTGTTTATTAAAAATTTAATCTGCTGGTAGCCACATAGTAAAGCAATGCTTTTATCATGGAGGATCCAGGTTCAATTCCAGATGAATTTTGATCACCTTTGAAGATCTGGAATCAATTCTGAATGATTTTCTAACTTTGGAGGATTCAATCTTCAATTGTCTACTATTATTACTAAAATTACTGCCAATGTCTGTCATTTTTGACTTATGGTTTTTTTTTTGACATCTGATTGGATTACCAAAACATAAGTGAATTAAAAAAAAAGTAGAGGTTATCACCTTCGAAGATCTGGAATCAATTCTGAATGATTTTCTAACTTTGGAGGATTTAATCTTCAATTGTCTACTATTATTACTAAAATTACTTCCAATGTCTATCATTTTTGACTTATGGTTTTTTTTGACATCTGATTGGATTACCAAAACATAAGTGAATTAAAAAAAAGTAGAGGAGCATCTGTATTGTGTTTATAAATTATGTAAATTGGTAATAGTAGAATAAATACATATTTGAAAATAACATAAATGTAGAATTTTTAGAATAAGGTGCAAATATTTATATGCTGAACTTTTTCCGTACCTAGCCCCAGTACTAACAAAAGCATATTATGAACAACTTTACTTTGACACTCTATTTCAGCTATTTCTAAATGTTGAGTTTAATAATCTGGGAATTAATCAGTCATTAATCAATTATAATAATTAATCTAATTTAGTTAAAATTAATTATTAAGATTGATTAATCAAAGAAGCAAAAGCACAACATAATTGAATATTGTATTAAATGCTTTATTTCATAGAAAAAATAGATTAGAAACAGTTAACTTACATAATTAATCTAACAAATAAATCAGTTCAAACAAAAATAATAATCCAGATAGAATGATAAACTTAGGTAATTAATCTGTACTTCCACTTCTAATATATAAAATAATTTCAAGTCTATTTAAATTAAACTTGAAATTATTACTAGTGCCAATGAACTCTCCTTTCTATGTTAGATTTATCATTCAATTATGATGATAGAACTTCATAACAGACTCGTATCTATGATTCATTTATATACTAAGTCATGCAACAAATAAATTTCATGGTCATTAATATCTTAACATTTCATATCATCATTAGAATTTATTATAATAATTTTTCCATTAATAATTCATCAAAAAAAAGATTTATTTTTAACTGTTTTTTTATGAGGCCTTTAAGTCAGTGATTATATGGATGATGTCACTTCAAAGTAAGTTTAGTTAATTAGATAAGACTGTTTTATATGATATTTTTTAATAGAGTTTTTCAGAAATAAAATAAATTAATTGTATAACCATTAGGGATGTCATTACCAATGTAGTTAATTTAATAATTATTGAATTAGATACATTTTTTTCATCATATAAATATTATATATATCATTAAATTGCAGATTTTATAGTTTCATAATGCTTTAAATTAATCTCTTCCGTTATACTTTATATAAAATGAATTATTGTTCATTGCTTAACTTTTTATAAAAAATTATGGATGCCACTAAAAAAAAAAAAAATTTTTTCCCCTTTCTAATTCATGTGAGCTTTTCATTATATAAACAATGTCACTGATTATACCAAGAGTTATGTATGAAGATATTGGTGGATATCAATTTTTTTCCCCTTTCTAATTCATGTGAGCTTTTCATTGTATAAACAATGTCACTGATTATACCAAGAGTTATGTATGAAGATATTGGTGGATATCAATCATTCTAAGAAAAACTAAATTCCATCCAATAATTTTGACTTGACATAGCACTTTTAGAAAAATTATACAATTAAAATAGGATAGTTTTTAAATTTTTTTTTAGAATTACAGTTATTGATCAAGTTATCTAATTATATTAGCATAAAACTGCTTAATTTTTGTATTTAGTAAATAAATCTCCATTAGCTGTTTTATTTACATAGTGCCTCTCAAAAGACATTGACAGTACAAAAACCAATCAAATATCTTAGAAGAAAGTGTTGAATTAATGTGGAAAACTTTTTGAATTCGGTTCTTACACTTCTCGAAAAATATATTTTGAGATTAAAACAATGGATTTCAAATATTGTACTGATAAGATCACTTTCATATGAATTACTCTGTGATTTCATATTTCTTTTATCATTAATGATGACTCCTTTGGTCAGCCCATATAATAATGGAAATTGATAGATGAAAGAAAATCAATTATGGAAAATACCTCCCATTAAACAATTTAAAAATTACTGTGTTTAAAATAATTGTTCTTTTGTGGAAGCTAAAGTTCCATCATCACTTTAAGACAGGTGTATCCAACCTTTTGGCTTCCTTGGGCCACATTTGAAGAAGAAAAAATTGTCTTGGGCCACACACAAAATATACTAATTCTAATGAAAGTTATTAAGCAGAAAAGTTGGTAAATAATGTAAAATATATGATATTCATCCTGACAAATAAATAAAATGTCATAGAATAATAATCTTTGACTTCTTTTCGTTTAGAAATTTTTTAAAAATCATTGAGCAGGTCAAAAAGTTTTAATCACTGAAATAAGAAATATTTAAAAAAAACAGAAATAGGAAATATAGATAGGTATTTAATTAATAAAAACTTTATTAACTTCATTATTTTTTTTTATATATTTTTAGTTTAGAAATGAAAAAAATTTCTTTCTTTATTAGTGGAATATTTGATGATGATACAGAAAATTTCAAAAAATAAAAAATATAAGTATATAAAAATCTCAACATTTTAAGGAAATTTACGATTTTATGTTGGGCTGCATGTGGACTGAGATTGGACACAGGGCTGAGGAGCTGGCTTGAAATAGGTTAGGCTCCAGCATGGCTCCAGAGCCACAGTATATCCATGGTTTATATATTTTTAATTTAGAAATGAAAAAAATTTCTTTCTTAGTGGAATATTTGATGATGATACAGAAAATTTCAAAAAATAAAAAATATGAGTATATAAAAAATCTCAACATTTTAAGGAAATTTATGATTTTATGTTGGGCTGCATGTGGACTGAGATTGGACACAGGGCTGGGGAGTTGGCTTGAAATAGGTTAGGCTCCAGCATGGCTCCAGAGCCACAGTATATTCATAGGTTTGGCTCTAGCTCTGGAGTCATTGTTTTAAAACTGAGGCTTTAGCTCCTCTCTGGCTCCATCACTATAAAAGTTTTTTTTGGTATGACCACTATCATGAAACGTCATTTACCTTATTATAACATCATCATTTACCTTTTAAATTGATATATTGATGTTTGTATTATAATAATTTATATGTATATATTTAAAGTTTCAATAAAATATTTATTTTGGCAAATGGCATTAATATATCTGTAACTAAAAACAAAGATCACGTAATTTATCGATTTTCAAATTTTTATTGAATTTTTAAGTGCTAAAGTCGGGGTAGACTTATAAACAGGTTACATATTTTTTTTGATTTTCAAACTAAAGTTGGGGGATTGGCTTATATTTGAGTATGTATGGTAGATGGTTAGGAGCTGGAGCCAGCAGAAATTTTAACGATTTTCAAATTTTTATTGAATTTTTAAGTGCTAAAGTCAGGGTAGACTTATAAACAGGTTACATATTTTTTTGATTTTCAAACTAAAGTTGGGAGGTTGGCTTATATTTGAGTATGTATGGTAGATGGTTAGGAGCTGGAGCCAGCAGAAATTTTAATGGCCCTGGCTCCAACTCCTCCAAAACTTCCCGGCTCTGGGTTCCGACTCCAGCTCCAGCTCCCCAGCCCTGCTTTAAGAGCATTATATAGATTTAAGATGCATTTTCTGTTGAATCATTCAAGATTTCCATGTGCAATATTGTAAAATATAGTTTTAAATTATGGGTAATATTTTAAAAAAAAATGTATAATTTTTTTAAAATCAATAATAATGTATCATATTTAGATAGATAAAAATGCATATTTTGCAAGGAATGCATAAAAAAATTCTCTTTTATTAAATACAGTATATTCATGATTAAAAAAATGTATAATTTGTTTAAAATCAATAATAATGTATCATATTTAGATAGATAAAAATTCATATTTTGCAAGGAATGCATAAAAAAATTCTCTTTTATTAAATACAGTATATTCATGATCACCTGGGTTGCAGAAGAATCCTGATTCTTTTGCAGTCTAAATGGCCCAATTAATTAAACATCATCTGGATGAGTCTCTAAATGATGTTTAATTATTGATGTTTTATTTTAATTGAGATATTCACAAGATTTTTAAATTCCCCAGATTCATTTCTTTAATTATATCTTATATAATTAATGATCAAAATTAGAATCAAATTAAAATTTAGAAATATTGCAATAATTTCTTCCTGCAAATAAAAACATTTCTAATTGTTTTTAAATAATAGGATATTTACATAAATTGCGTAACTGCATATAAAAAATATATGTAGCCTGATGAGAGTTCAATAGTACCGAAAGTAATAAATAGTACGAATAAAAGTATTTTCAAGAATTCTTCACAACTGCATGGAGTGCTTTAATTTAATTATAGTAGTGTATGATAATTACATATATTCATCTTTTAATATTTAAATGCATATTGTCCATAATTCTTATTTTATTTTTTGAGATTATCCAGACAATCAGTTATCCAGAATAATTTGTAGATAAAAGTTATATTTGATATTCTTCCTTTATAAAATGTTTTTTATTTATTTAGATAAGCAGTCTCTAATCATAATCCTCTTTATCAGTAAAGGAAAATAGTATGTGCCCCTTAAATAAATATACAGGTAGGCCTCGATTAGTGCGAGTTCAAATAATGCGATTTCGATTAGTGAGACTTATAAAATTGATACCATTTTTCAGTTAATACGAGCAAATATTTGATTAATGCGAGTTGTAAGCATAGACCAGTCTTACTAACAACTTATAATAAACGTTCAATTATACTGCACTAAACACAAACTACAAGTAATATTACTCAAGAGCCCTTTAGCAGTCAAAAGATTTTTATTCATTATAATAAACGTTTAATTATACTGCACTAAACACAAACTACAAGTAATATTACTCGAGCCCTTTAGCAGTCAAAAGATTTTTATTCAGAAATGCTTTCAACTCTCTTGGTGGCTTCCTCAGCTGTTAGATTGTAACAGCTGAGGAAGACACCAAGAGCATTGAAAGCGTTTCTGAATAAAAATCTTTTGACTGCTAAAGGGCTCTTGAGTAATATTCTTGACTTTACGAGTTAATTTGAATTTAAGAATTACTTGTAAAATAAGAACTCTTAAACCAAGAATCAATTTCTCATAGACAATGTACTCATCAATGAAATTAAGTAAAGCCCAATAAAATCAATAGTTTGGTTAAATAATGATTTATTTAGATAAATAAATGAAAATATAAACTTTAAAATCAAGCAAATTATAATAATAATGAAATTACTTGTCATATAAATGCTAAAGAATTTTTATTTTCATTATTATTAACACGAGAGATGAACTCTTAGACCGACGAATTACTGCCTTAGGCAGAAACTGGGAATGGAAATTATTTACATAATATGCCAGTAGAAACATAATACTGCCACTTTTCAGCTCCATTTTTAGTTTTTTGATTTTGTAGCAAACGACAGAGTTTTTGCTACAAACCCTTTTGTATTGTATTGCATAACTACGCAAGAGATATGAAATGAATTATAAATGTTTAGCATTTATTTATTGCAATTAATGTTTGTATTTTTTTGATACTTTTCAGGTTTGCGAGATTTTTCTAATACAAACTTATTAAGCGGGAACTTGTAAACTGAGAGCTTCCTCTATATTATGATGAGTAAAAAATGCACATCTCTTAAAATTTCTTTACATCCCTAGGGATGCATGTACCACACTTTGGAGACCACTAATTTAATCGTATCAATATCTACCGAAAAATAATATTAGATTGATTTTACATCTAATGGAAGCATGTGATCTACTTTTGTGACTACTTGATAGTTCTAATTAATTAGCAAATAATTTGTGATTTATTTAGCATTCATCTGGCACACTAGATTTCATTTATAATAGTGAGTTTATGCCACTCTGTTTCCCACTACCATAAGTTGAAAAAAAATTTATGTGCATTTTGATTTTACTTTTCTATTTGAATAAACTCCTATAGAGACTCAAAACAGCAGAAAATTTTTCTCAAGTTTTGTTAGAATCTCTCTTAATTATGAAGAAAGTTGTGCGTAAACATAATAACACTTTTGCAATAAATTGAAAAAAAATTATTGTTGAAAGTGTAAAAAGAATTGTAAATATTTAAATAAATAAGAGAATGAATAAAATGCATCTTTAATTTAAAACTTAAACTTTAATTATTAAAATAAATTTTTTCATTTTAATAATTAATATAATTCATTTGGTTCTAAGTCAACTTAGGCTGTAGTGGCATTTTGACATTCAAACGTAATGTTGTAATTATTGTGATTGCCGGATTGATGATGTAACCAAATTCTACTATTGATAAAAATATAATTATAAAATTTTAGAAATGAAATATCAGTGTACTTATTGTTTATTTTTATTAATTAGCAGGAAGAAGATGGAGAAAAAACTGTAAATATAACTATACCAAATACTTTGAAAGAAATATTGGAGCACGATTGTTTTCTTATTACTCAAAAAAATAAGGTACATTATATATATTAAATTTATCGTTATTGACAAATTAATTTAATCACTTATTTCAAATAAAATTTTGTTTTGGTGATAAAAATGAAGGATAATCAATGTTTGTTTATATCAATAAATAAAGTTTATCATTTTTGTTGTCAAAAAATGTGAAAAGAAATTGATTGTCTAATTATATAGGAGTTAATTTCATTCTAATGCTGAATTATAGATACAGTTGTAAAAATAGATATTAAAGAAAATATTTCTGTCTAAATTATTATAATTTTATATCTACATTTGACAAAAAAAA
>AYEL01086421.1:0-20883 GCA_000484575.1 Olivierus martensii
TTTTTTTTTTTTTTTTTTGCAAGGTTTGTTTAATTGTATTAAAATTTATTACACCACAATAAATATATATTTTTATGCATAAAAACTTTATTTATACAAAATATCGTATATTCTATTGTACTATTAAATTGTAAGTAGAAAGTATTTATAAAATTAGACTGTTATGAAAATGAGGGGAGTATCAACTTTTTCTAAGAAAAGGGGGGAGAAGACACAAAGTGTGGAAACTACTATTGTATAAGATGAAATTGCGATTCTGAAAATCATTCGATTACTCTCAGCATTAATTTTTAAGACAATCGTTTTTAAGTATCCATTCTATTAAGGAATATAAAAATTAATTTTTAGAATATGCTTTTAGATAAAAATAAAGAGAGAAACTTAATTTGTTTACTCTTCACAAAATTTAAAGGAAACCAATAAAAATTTATATCTTAAAATTGCTAGTATCGATTTAAAATTATCCGGTAATGGCAAGCAATATTGCTTTTACATATTCTTTACGAATATGCAAAAGGAATGTTGAACATAGCATGGATGCCATACGGAAAATTTTATAATTTTTTCCTTGAAGATCGAATAAATAACCACAACAATTGTTTCGCAATAATATTCTTGGTTACTACACTACTGTTGTTTAAAGAAATAATGAAAAACATACTATTGGGTGTACGTGACAGTATATAAAATCTAGCAAAATGATATTTATTCAGACACACAGTAATGAAATAGTTATCTAATAATCTTTAATTTAGTCATCAGAAGTTTGAATTTTCTAGAATCGTATTTTATAAAGAAGTTTATGTCATTATAATTCATGAAGTCGTTTTCTTAAAAATGTTTCATATATTCGACTATTGAATATGAATGCTTAGATGCCAGTGATCGAATTTAATAAAAATCAATCTGCCCATAAGGGAAATTTTTTTTAATTATCGTTAATTATCTTTATCATTCGATGAAAAAGCATTGTACCCGTAAGGCTGTCTAAATCGAGAGAAATTGTCAATCATTGTATTTCTGGCGATTTGAAGAGATTATCACGGTTGTCGGTAACAGCTTCTCGAAAACATTATCGATTGGCCGTCTTCAAAAAATATCGCTGTCTGCCTGCCTTCTACCCGAAATGGAATACAGAACATTTCTCTTTACGCAATCGTTGACAAGACAGCAACTTCACAAATGATTTTTTTAATTTGATCTGTTTTTTAAAAGATATGCATTGTTTAAGAGAGTCTTTTAAATGGATGCCTGCACTGTGTGCTTCGATATAGAGCCGTGAAATTTAACATGATATGTGAGACCTGAAACAAGGACCGTGGCCTAACTGCGGTCTGTGAAGTGAGTAAGGACGGATAATGACACGGCGACTAAGTAACACAGAGACTACGTTTGATAACAAACAACTTCCTTTATTTCAGAGAGAGTTTACAATACAGTTCCGACAATGTCGGTCGAAAGGATAATACTTCGGAGTTGGATGTGAAGGTTTCTTGTTGTAAACGGTTCTTCTTCGAGTCCGAAGTTATTCTCCTTCCCGGACGCTTAGTGAGGACTTTGTTCTTTAAAAGTCACTTCGCTTCCTTTGAAACGGTTCTTCAGTAGATGTCCAGTTTTCTCTCTCTCTCTCTTTCTCTCTTTCTGAAACTTTTGGTCCGACTGCGTAGAAGACACTTTTTCGATCATAAAAATCTCTATTCTTTTTTTTAAAAAAAAGAAGAAATTTATCTTTTAGTTTTATCATTTAACAAAAGTGATCAGGTTGTCTTATTGTTTTGTAAAAGGCGATCTCATTTCATCATTGTTTGATGAAATCGAACCCTCTACTTTACAAACCTCTACAATTTTCTTATTGGAATTTAATTAAATTTTATTTTATTTTATTATTATTATTTTAAATTCAAAAATCATACTAATTAAAATAATTTGTTAATTCTCTGCAGTTCACAAATATAAAAGAATTTTATAAGTAACATAAAAAATGTAAACTTATGAACACAATTTATATATGTTTCTGTTTTAATAATTTTTCCGTTTTCAATAAGAGGCCTGTTTTCTGCTTGGCGTCAGAATCTAAGAACCTTGTCTTCGCCTTGTATTTAATATAGTTTTATAATAATTATTTGGCTATATTATCATATATTGATTAATTATTATATTAGTATTAATAAATGTGATTAAAGCCATAAAGTGGTAAAAAGAAAATTTTTAAATAAACTTCTGTTATTTAATTTCAACTGATTGGGATTTATTGATGCAACTGGTTCTCGTAAATCATCGGATTTATTTATGCAACCAGTCAAAAATTTCATTTGAGATCCTGATTCATTTGCTCAACTATCACTATGACAACGATTACAACACTACGCTAAACTATGTACTAATATGCAAATATATATGTTATACACTATTGTGATAAGTGTAGGCAGGACCCACAAAAGGAGAGCACCGCCAAACAAACAGGAAGTAATTAAAGCAATAAAACATGTGCAGAGGGAAAAAGGATCAGAATTGTCTTAGCAACCGCCGCTGGCCGCATATGAGAATAGTTATTCTAGAATCAATTGTTTTTGAAAATGATCTATATTTGATCATGCTAGGTAAGATGTTTGCGTTACAAAACGATTGTATTATGTAAATATATTAGTGAAACCTATGTCTGATCCTGGAATCGTATTCAGAGACCGCAAATAGTCATAGAAATGTAAGTCTCAATGACGTGCCTATAGTAGTTTTACGGAACAGAAGATGAAGTGAGTTTCACTCGTGTGATGTTTCGCCTGGCAATCTTGTTGAAATGTTTGTCAATCGATCAAAGTTAAGTATCTATTGCGTGAATGGAGATTATTAATGCAAGATGAATGGGATATTTGAGATTGTTGCTTTATTACTATTTTTGCTTGGATTTTAATTGATTTTTGGATTAAGTATTAATACTAAATTTATTTTTTTACTTTATTTTTTTGTTTTAAAATAATTCTTGAGTTCAATTTTCCGTCTAATGACAATTTTAGTTATTAATTTATTTTGATTTACTTATTTAACTATACAAAATTACAATTTACTACTATTAATAAATCTGCGAAGTTCTATCTAACTTGTAAATATTATTTCTTTCGCTATTTCTATTCAGTTGGCATAGAGAATCCTCAAGTTAATTTCCACATTTAATGTTATTTTTAAGAATTGTACAGAGGGGCTTTCATCAATCGAATTAGTACAATTTTTTTAAATTCCATTAAAATCTAAATACATATTTATAAATGTAATTTAGCCGAAAAAATTCTGTACAATGCTCAATACATAATTAAATTTATAAATTACTTAAAATGCATTATTTTAAAAATAATTCAGTACTATAAGAATAATTTTAAAGAAAAATCCTATTCATAATTTAATGAATGATAGAATCAATGGCGGATCCTGAAAACTTTTGCTGGCAAATGGTATCTAAAAGCTATTGCATCGTTTTATATTTAGAATACAGTTTAATAAAACTGGCTAAAATCGATTAATCGATCAAGTAATACCTTTCATTATTCGATTTTGCATTTTTT
Source organism: Olivierus martensii (assembly GCA_000484575.1). Classification (NCBI taxonomy): domain Eukaryota; kingdom Metazoa; phylum Arthropoda; class Arachnida; order Scorpiones; family Buthidae; genus Olivierus; species Olivierus martensii. Next base: position 3,558 of record AYEL01086421.1, read on the forward strand.
TAGATTTGATCGTTTGCCTTTCTTTCTCATGTGCCAGCACTATATTAGTAACTTTCCACAATTTGTTATAAAACAGAGATCTAAAATAAGTTTTTTAATTTTTCGAATATATCAAAATATAATCTAAACAAAGTATTATGAATAGATTAATGAGCTCCCAGTAGAATAATTTTAAATATAAAAATACTGCTATTACTTTCTGTACGATGCATCTGTTATTTAATAAGGGAATTTTTATTTTGGGAAATTAATTATTAAATAACAAATTTAGGCAAGTTGGCGCCATCCAGTAGATGGCGGCATTATAGCATAAATTAAACAATCTATGAATAAAATTCATTGATGGGAAGAACTCCATAAAAGAATTTTCACATTGCTCTATCAGGTAACTTGTGAAACTTACCCGACAGATGGCGCGATTATATTGTAATCATTAAAGTACTAGAGAAAGTAGCGACATTCTGTTCGGGTGCATTTGCCGACCAGGTTGCGCTCTCATAGGCTGCTCAGTATCACGTGACCTTCTTTCCGCCATTTTTGTGCAAAGAAACCTGTTCGTTTATATATCGACGCATCCTAAATAGTCAATAGAGTGTATATATCGTAACTTTTTATCGATATGATGGGTTGTTGGCAGTGGAATATAAAGGAAAATCGAAAAAGCGAAAGAGATATTATTTTCGGAAATATACTAAATAAAATAAAAAATATATTTGGATATGAATAAACAGGTGGAATCCCTGTTCAAAGTGATATTATCAATAAATGTTTCCGTCGATAGTTTTTAAATAAAACTTATAGATTTTAAATGTTGTTATGTAATTTAGGCATGTATAATTATTCAGATAAAGCCAATTGATTATGTATATTCTTAATAAAAATTCTTTATAAGCCATTTCCATTTTAGCCAAAAATATTTAGTTCATTGATTTAAAGCATATGGATCTCTAAAGACTATTTCTGTTTTCCAATAATATATTCATTATTTTTATTATGAAATAAAAGATTTTTGTACATACATTAAACTTACAAAAAAAAATTAATTTATCAATAAACTATGCATTTTATAAAACAATTATATATGTAGGTATATTTGAGACATATTAATATCCATATTGAAGTATACATTTCAGATTTCAAAAATTTATCACGGCTTCTATAATTTTTAATGTTGTGCATGTTTATAGATATATAATTGTAACAAAATTGTGGCAGAATTACAAACCGTATAATCCGTTCATTACAAACTTTAAAGTATACCTTTAAAAAAATATGTAGGTATATTTGAGACATATTAATATCCATATTGAAGTATACATTTCAGATTTCAAAAATTTATCACCGGCTTCTATAATTTTTAATGTTGTGCATGTCTATAGATATATAATTGTAACAAAATTGCGGCAGAATTACAAACCATATAATCCGTTCATTACAAACTTTAAAGTATACCTTTAAAAAACACATCTGTAACAATAAGTGGAATTTTAGTCCATCCTTCTCGAGTTTTTACTGAAAGATTTCACAAATATTTTTATTTCGTGAAATAAAAAAAATGATCAAAATGTACTGAACGCGTTTTGGGGTCACACACTTTAATTGCTAATTACAAATTCTTCGAATGAAGCTTACGAATTGTTGGAACTTGTTTTCAGCATATAAGTTATTAATTATCCTTCTTAATAACTTTGTCAAATTCAATTCTTCAAAATGCGTTTTGGACCCTATATCTTCAATTGTTATACCCACTTAACGTACTTTCTATTAACTTAAAGCATAGATTTCCATCCCAATTAGTACGTTATAGCTGAATTATGCCCGCATTTCCCAATTCCATCTAAGGGGATTTGCGTTTCCTCATTTATAGCTCAATACGAATATTTCTCAAAAAATTTCAAAGCATAGATTTACATCCCAATTAGTACGTTATAGCAGAATTATGCCCACATTTCCCAATTGCATCTAAGGGGATTTGCGTTTCCTCATTTATAGCTCAATACGAATATTTCTCAAAAAATTTCATAGAAGAAAATGAAATTTCAGCATAATTCTGTATTAAACGATAGCCCATAAATTTCCATGAATCACTGAGATGGCGGGAGAGGCTTGAGAAATGAAACTTAAATGTTTGATTGATTCAATTAAATAATTATAGTTTATAAATTTTTCTTGTAATTTTGGCTAATGTTATTAAAATATTTCACATTGGAACATATTTTGATTTAAAAAAATATATCTTAATTTCTTCAGGAAGATTATTTGGTCTTAATATTTCAAAAATATATTCTTTTCTTTAAGTTTGGCTAATGTTATTAAATATTTCACATTGGAACATATTTTAATTTTAAAAAATATATCTTAATTTCTTCAGGAAGATTATTTGGTCTTAATATTTCAAAAATATATTTATAATCAGCGTTTTTCTGAGTAAAACAAGGCGATTGTATAGTTAACCTGATACTATTATTGCGATAGATGGAGAATTATATTTTTCTTTGCAGGTATATTTGAAATATAGGCATAAGACATATCTGTGGTTAAATTCTAAAAGGAAACAGCCTAATAAAAATATCATAATGAATGATATATAAACATTTAGAATGAAAACGGATAATTAAATTATTTCATATATAGAGTTGTAGATTTTTCAAAAATTAAATACAGTAGGCCCTATATTTTCTATAAATGTAAATATAGGTTCCTATTTTTTACCAGATATTTTATGAAAAAATTGGACGACATAGAAAACTCATATTTGCTTTATAGATTACGTTTAAAATATCGACCTGCGAATTGTACAGTAATCGAAAATAATAATAGAACATATGCAAAATCGGGAAGGTCGGCAATCGACAGAATAGGGAAAGAATAATTTATATTGTTAAAACGGATATTATAATGGATAATCAATATACTTTTCAGTAATTACAATACCGTTATTGGAATAACAAATGAACAACTGTTATAAATTTAACTAGAATTCACTTATTTACTGATACAATCATCTTTTATCCTCAGCATGGTCATATCGATTATTATTATAGGTTTTCCGGCCCCGGAAAAGGAGATAGAAAGGCGAAACGCAGGCGTTAGGCCTGCGGTCTACCAAACGATGCGCATGTAAGGATGGAATAGAGGCAGTTCGTTATATACCGACTGAGATAACATTGAAAGTAAATTCAAAAAGGAGATAGAAAGGCGAAACACAGGCGTTAGGCCTGCGGTCTACCAAACGATGCGCGAGTAAGGATGGAATAGAGGCAGTTCGTTATATACCGACTGAGATAACATTGAAAGTAAATTCAACAGCTTCTTTATTAATCATCAAAGAGAGATTTCGAGTTACAAACTTTAATTCCCGACAACGAGTGAGAGAAATACCTTAAAATTCTTTTATCTTCAAACACCTCGAATGAAAGAGAAAGTCACAAATTGAAGAAAGTCTCTAGTTCCTTATTAGTAGTAAGATCTCCTTCTGACAGTACAAAACTGGCCGCGGAAGTGACGTCACAGAAGTGACGTCACGTGGGTTAGCAGGGAAGTATACCCGCAAGGGCAATGACGTCACGGGTGTCAGCAGGGAAGTATACCCGCAAGGGCAATGACGTAACGGGGCTGGATAACAGAGGGAATGACGTCACGGTGGGGTTAAGACGTTTGGGAATTCTGAAAGTGTTTTAACCTAAGCCCTCAGTTTAAGTAGAGCGCTCTCTTAGTCCGGCTCCTTACCTTCGACCTGTCCGGTATGGGAGACTCTACCAGTAGCAAAGCTACTGCCGGCATAGCTCTCAGGATCCTTGGAACATGCAAGCTCCCTTACTACGACAAGGTGGAGTTGCCAACGAGGGAGATATAGATGTGTAAGATATCTAATATCCAGTTAGAAAAATACATTGCATTTCTGCTATTTTTTTTATTTTATGAATATATATCATTTCACAATTATCAAATTTTTCTTTCTTGTACAAGTATCCTTCAATTTATGAAAGTATAGACTTATACAATATTTATGATAGTATAGAGATTTAAATAAACCTAATTAACTTGCCAAATTTAACCCTTGAAACACAATGAAATTTTAATGATTCTAAATAATTTAGACAAATTATACAAATTATTAAACCAATGAGTGGCTCCATCTATTAATTAATAACTAAACTAGAATTTAAACAAATTTACCTGAAGATGAAAAAATCCACCTCAGCCTGGGATCGAAACGGGGACCTTTTGGGTTTCCATCCCAATGTCATACCGCTAGACTACCGAGGCCTACGAAGGGATTGATTCTTCAGGCAGTTATATTAATTTGGAAACAACTTTAGATTACTGATATCGGACTTTGCTGATAGACCTATTCCTGACTGGGCTGAATCTAGCCACGGGCCCTCAATGGCACTAGCCAGGCAACACACAGACTGGCACAGTCATTAAAGCACAAACATTATACAATCCAAACCTCAAGGGAATTTAATCCAAATAATCCTAATTAACTTGATTTGAAAGTAACTCATAAAATTTTGTTAAGGGAAAATTTATGAATCAAAAAGTCACTGTCATTTTACCTATTGATATTAAAGCATTCCAAAAATATTTAAATAAAGTATATTTACAGTACAAATATTACAGCTGCTTACTGCTTTAATATCAATAGTTTACCTATTGATATTAAAGCATTCCAAAAATATTTAAATAAAGTATATTTACAGTACAATAGTTTTAAAATAAAGAGGTAATACTATTATATTCTTGCCATTCAATTTTGAATTTTCTAGCTTCAATATATCAAGGGATTTTTTTCATTAAGTCTTATGTAATAATTTATATCTAAGTTTGCTTATTTAAGTGAAATTTTTGAAATAAACTAAAGGAACAAATGATATTATTTTCTGTTTATAACTTTAAATAATTCTGATTAAAACTTTAGTATAAAAATAATGTCTTCTGTTAATCTCAAACTCATTCTCTTCAAAAGACTGTTTACATATCTTTGATTGGTTAGAGGGCTGCATTAAAAATCAGTGCATTATAGGAAAAAGTTTTTGTATGAAGTAAATAATCTGAAAGATTAATTATTTTAAATACTGTATTACTTTGAATTTAAGCTGCATTTTTATTCAAAATTTTAAGATGTAAAATTTGGGTGCGGCTTAAATTCAAAGCAGATATTTTAACATCTTATTTCTCCCATTTTCCACTCCCCAATATTCGGGTTTTTGCTTTACGCTCTACACATGTACATAGTATTACGACTGTTGATAACAGTTTGTTTAGTGGTCCCCATTCATATTTTTCTGATTTAATCCAGTTGCTGTTTGATAATAGCTTGTAGAATCATGTCATATCTGGCCATATTTTAATTATAAGAAAAATCATGAACTATACTGCATCATTTACTATAATGCTGTTTATAACCACTGATGAAAACAAATTGCCACTTTTTCTTATTTTAAACAAAAAAAACTGAACCCAAAGAAAATTTTTTTAAGTTTCGAGCATAAAAGAATGCATGGATGACAACAGAATTGATGAAAGATATTGATTAGAACATGTTTGGGAGAAGATACCTGGTGCTATTTAAAAAAAAACAAGACAAAAGTGATAGTATATCTGAAGAAGATTCTCAATAAATATTAGGTAGTTTATTATGCACATTAGTACCAATTTAAGTAAATAAAAATGTTTCTTATTTTTCAATACCTATTATTATAAAATGATTATTATTTTTTCCAATTTTAAAATCCTACTGCGGCTTAAATTCAAGGGTGGCTTAAATTCGAAGTAATACAGTATTTACAATTTCTTTAATGATATGCTACAATTTATGGTCAAACTGTCATTTTGTAAATGATAGAATTTTTTTCAATAAAAAATTTTCAGTTATAATTTACAAATCTATTATACTTTACTGAATTTCAATGCAATTTATTAAAAGTCTAAAACTTAGTAATTTTCAAATATTTTGTGAAAAATGGTTGTTATTTTTTCTGAATATCTTCTATATATATGCTCTTGCAATTATAATAAATACAATGGGCTGCAAATTTGAGACTACTGGTCTGTGCTAATCAAAATATTATGAACTACATAGTTGTTATGATGATTTTTTTGCTATGCTTGCTATAAAAAGAAATTCTGATAAATATTTATATATTGTGCTTATTTTTAATAAAAACATATTTTATGATAATACATATAATTAAAAATAAAATTGTTTCTATAATTTATAGATCACATGTAGATCGTGTTTTACAACTGTTGTATTATTAATTGAATATTTTTAAAGCCAATAATGATTATATTATTATAATTTTAATAATTGTAAATAGTTTCAGTTCTAAAAAGAGACTTTTAATTAATATTTACATATTATTATAATTTTTTATAACAGATTTCAAATTGTGACAAATAATTATGATAAATTAATAATTTAATAATTGCTATATTATTGTACTGTTCAAAAATGTACATTTTTGTGTAGCAATGATACAAAACTGTATTATCAACATAACCAATATTTGTCATAAATACCAAGATTTTAAATACAGTGGTACCTCGATATACATCCTTAATCTGTCCCAGATCCTTGGACTTATATCAAAAATTTACACAAAACAATATTATATGCAAAATTATCTGTTTGTGATAATTTTAAAGCAAATCTTCATTTTATTTCAGATTTTTTTATGTTGGAAGATTTGTTGACAATTATCCACATAACAAATATTGAAGAAATTAATCGTAGAACACAGGACATATTCCAAATGAATTTTTCCCATAAGAAATAAAGGAAAAATGATTAATCTATTCTCATGAAAAAAAATCCTATTGTAATTGGCATTAGGGTTTCTGATTTCCTGGTTTTTTTTCATTCCCAGGAATTTTCGGGAAATCCCGGGAATGCATTAAAATTTAATAAAATCTAAAAAAGTGGTTATTTATAATTAATATCAATAACAAATACACAAAAGAAGGATATTAATAAATTCCAAAAATTATTGATATATTCCTTTATATATGACTAATTTACAATTCAAACTATAAAATACAAATAAAATATTCATCACTCATTCTTAAAGTATGATTTGTGGAAACATAAGTAATCAATGCTCTTATTACTCAGCCTAGTTCTTAGCTTTGTTAATAAACAAACCAACAACAGAAAATGCTCTTTCTGCTTCAACTGATGATGGAAGAATTCTTTTCAAAGCCATGGCCCAATTTTATATTACTTGATGATTGATTTCCTGTTAAGTCAAGTAACTGTAATTCTTGCTTCACAACTAGCTCAAGCTAGAACTCAGGCTAGTTGAACAACATAGGACTTTTTGTCTTTGAGTGGATTGCTTTTTCTAATTTTACGTTCAACATCATTAGTTTCTCTTCCAAATTTCCTATGCTCTCTTTTTCACAAGTTAAATAGGTAATTCGCAATCACTTTTTGAATTACTTATTTAACATTTTAATGATAATTTAATTTAAAATAATTCAAATTTTATATTGGCTTCATAAGAAGGAAAAGAAGTAAACAAACTAACCAAATTGCCAACAGGTGTCACACTCACAGATCAATTAAGTATAATCCATGATCAGATGTGAGTGCAACTCTGTTAGTAAACCACACCCATATGCTTTTCCATATTGCCAATTAATCAAATTCTTTGATAAATAACTTTCCTACAGTCTTCCGGATCATATTTAATTATATTTTATAAGTTTTTCTATCTGCTCGGTAGTTCCCGGGAACCAACTATAATTCCCAGGATTACAAAAAGTGTGAAAATCTTACAATATCCCAGGTTCCCGGGAAAGAAACCCTAATTGGCATATTATACATAGATGGGGTTGTATAAAATAATTTAAATACTGCTTAATACTAAAATACATTAATACAAAAGCAATTACACTAGATGAAATAAATGAAAGTTAACCTCACTACCTTGCTGAGAAAAGTTGAGTGCCTACTATGATGGTGCTGAGAAAGGAGGAGGAGGAGATGTTATTGTTTGGAAGGAGAGTCCTCTTTCAATAAAACTTTGGGAATCAAAAATTCTGGTGTTTTTTTTTTCTCTTACTATATTCTCTCTCTTTCCCTACTTGGATCTTTGAGGCTCACCAGGTTTGACTTTTACTAAAAATCTGTCCAAAGAGCTTTGCTTCTGCTTCTCCTCAGGATGTTTTGGAAATATGACATTGTCTGGTCATTCCAGACAATGCTATTACAACTTCCTCAGGATGTTTCAGAAATACGACATTGTCTGGTCATTACATGCTATTATGACTTGTTATAATTTTTATATAAGGAATGTTTTTTTTTTTTTTTTTTTGGAGTTTCTTAAATAACGTTTTATTATTATTTAAAAAATTATCCATAAATTTAAAATAAGCGGCATAAATTCGATATCGGCCTTCTAGCATGTGAGTCGGTCATATTCCAAACAAAAGTCATATACCAAGTTGGACTTATTCCAAAGTGGACATATAGAGGTAAATTTATTTCATCCCAAAATCAAAATAAAATAACAAATATAATAGAACAGAAAGCAGAATCAATAAGATTCAATGAAAAATAATTCAAATTCTGTTAATACAATCCATTCAAATTTTCTATCTTTAAAACAATTTAAAAACAAATTTTAGCAATCAAAAAATTTAGGACCCATCATTGGAGAGAGACATTTTCACTCAATAAACATAAAAAAAAAAAAAAATCACTCTGCAATAGATGCAGTGAATAAATCAAGAATGAATTTTTTTAATTATTTTTTTTTATCACTTATTCTATTTTCACAGCATATATACAAATCAACAGACCTCAACAGTTAAGATGATCTGTATATTCATGTCTGATATATTTTTCCATAACAGTATATATAAAAATTATTTATTCAAGTTACCTCTCTAACCAGGGCTGGGGAGTCAATGTCAGCAATAACTTTCTTATTGCTCATAATTTATTGGTTTTAAATTTAAAAAATGTATTAAATAAATTATTTTCTTTTTCAGATGAATAAATAATTTTTTCAATAATATATTGAATAAAAATGTGTTCTAAAAAAATCAGCAGCATGCATGCGTGTTTACTGTCAGAGGAGTCACTGCCGGCAAAATAAAAAATATAGGCATCCATGTCAGCACATCTTCCTACAGACACCCCAGCCCTGTCTAACAGCATATATTTAATGCCCATGCTTCCAAAATAAATCTATCTCTGATGTAGGTAAAATTCATCCACTTTAAGAGAACTAAACATTCATATTTTTCTTCTAATATCTTACCACTCTTTTGAAATGATCGTTTTTACCTTTTATCTTATATTCTCAATTTCATTTTCATACTTTGTCAATTTCAACTTCAATCAATCCCACTATTATCATTCAGTGAATGAGGAGCAGAATTCAACTAGTATCTTATATACATTATTTATGAGAAATACTAAAAGATACTCTCTTGCTGCTACCAGGGGTGCAGAGTCGGAGTCAAAATTTTAAATTGTCCAGAGTTGGACCTTACAAATTTTAGTCGGAGTCGGATTTTTTTTTAAAGGTGGAGTCTGAATTGGATCATTGGTTATTGGTTTTTGGGTGGAGTCGATCACTCTGCAGTAGATGCAGTGAATAAATCAAGAATGAATTTTTTTAATTATTTTTTTTTATCACTTATTCTATTTTCACAGCATATATACAAATCAACAGACCTCAACAGTTAAGATGATCTGTATATTCATGTCTGATATATTTTTCCATAACAGTATATATAAAAATTATTTATTCAAGTTACCTCTCTAACCAGGGCTGGGGAGTCAATGTCAGCAATAACTTTCTTATTGCTCATAATTTATTGGTTTTAAATTTAAAAAATGTATTAATTCTAGCATGAATTGGTTGAAACAAAAGTTGTATGCCAAGCAAAATTTTTTGCATCCAAACAGGATGTATACCAAATTGGACTTATTCCAAAGTGGATGTATACCGAAGTACCACTGTACAAGCAAGTTAAATAAATTTTAAATTTTTTGTTACTGAATATCTATAATTTTTCATTTAGTTTATATTTCTTTGATTATATTTCAGAGATATTGTTAATTAATTGGAACATTGTTACTAACAAAATGAATTTATTTGAAAAGCATAATCTGCAATTTAGCACAATTACAGTTATATGCTCTTATTTTATTAAGATATCAAATATTGAAATGAGTTGATATATATTTATATTTGTGTGGTAACATGTTATTTCTCTTTTTTCACTTTTAATTTCCAATTTTGAAATTCAAGGAAATCTGTTTTAAATATTTGATAATTTATATTTGAATGAACTACCAAATATGTATTCAAAATTTATACACTTGTGTTACTATATGGGCATTGTATATTCTAATTAAACATTTTAAAATTTATTTAGAATTTTGCATTTTTGACTAATTAATAATTATATTATATTACAGTTATTTGTAAAATGATCAATAACAAGATCAGATGTTACATTTATATCAGTTTTAATGAAAAATGATTCATTTGCATTTTTCTATCTGCATGTATGTACTCTCTTTAAATAATAAGCCATTTATATACTAATTTTATTTATTTTATGAATTTCAAATTAATATATAAATTAGCTTCATCAGATATATAAATTTTAATAAATGTCATTGCTTTATATTAATTACCTTATATTAAGTGTACAGTATTAAATTATTTTAGAAGTATAATAAAAACATACTGTACTGTATACGTTAATACAGTACTGCACTGCAATTTTTATTTTTGTTGTATTGATCATCAGTCTAGATGAAAAATTAAACAGAATCAATTTAATTTAAACATTAAATTTAAAATATTTATAGAATGATATGCAAAGATTAAATACAGTACTGTATAATTAAATTAGTCTTTGAAAATCCTACTGTATGAGCATTTAAGTTTCAAATACTTATTCTTCAAGGAAAATATTTGGTTTAAAAATTTATTACGTGCTGCTGTTTTATATACATTTGTTTATTTTATTATTTTTTTAAAAATAATAGATTAATTTCTTTCTTGTAAAAAAATATGAACAACAACACACTAGAATGGATTTTTATTTTCATCAAAAAATTTTGAATGTCCGATAAAATATTTTTGTTCTTTAAAATTAAACAGAAATGATTAATTATATTTATTATTAATCAAGATATTGATAAAACACTTATTTAAAATTCACATTAAAACAGGTAAATATTTTTATAAGAATACAGTATTCTTAATTAAGAATTTTTAAATCTAGAAAAAAAAATTGGTTGTCGATGTAATCCTATTTAAAATAAAAATTATTTCTGATTCAATCATAATTTAATTTTTAAAAGTTAGATAGGTTTTTTAAAAGATAAATAAAGGAGAGAGAGAGAACTTTTAACGTTATCCAATCAAATTTAAAGTACTTTTTTTTTAATAAGCTACGTTTAACAAGTGTCTTTTTGCGTTGCATCAGAAATTCTATATTTATTATATAAAAAATGACTTTATGCTTACTGAAATTGATTTTCAATTTTATAGAAGCAAAAATTGCGTTTAAATAACAAATGTTGGCTTCCAGCTGTTTTAGTGCTTTTGACCTATTTAATGTCTAATTCGCCTACAGAGGACGAAAGAGTCACGCATACACGCAGATTAATACATCAGAAAACGATGTCCTTGAGGTATTTTCTAAACGCACCAAATTACTTTTGCTAGATTTAACTTAATATAAATCTAACATCCATTAAGAAAATTAATTACGATTTCAGATATTCATTGTTGATTTTCTTCACAAGATTAGTTAACCTGTGTATATGCAGTATAATGAAATTCAATGCAAATAATGTAAACTGACTCGTTCATTTCGTCGTCTTTTTTAAGAATAATTGTTTCTTATTTAGTTTTGATAAATAAAAACTTTATACAGTCTTTCTATGTGCATGTTTTATATTTATAAACCAAAACAAAACGAAAAAAAAAATGAAATTTTTGCATTACATTTAATATAAAGATCATGAAGTTATAACATTTTTTTTATAGTATAATACAGTATTGTTTAAGGAAATTAAATTTATGATAACGTGGTAATTACGTTTAAAGATTTATACTGTATTATGGATACGATGTTTTGTTACAAACATAATAGGAGAATTAACTGATTTATAATGAAAATAAAATAAAACATTAAAGATAATTTTTAAACATAAAATAACAAGAACTTTAAAGGAAATTGGCTTTACGATTATGTAAGTTAATTATCCAAATATAATTCATTGAAACTGAGTAATTTTTCCTCTCAAGCTACATGCATTATCCCATTACATACAGATGTTCCCAAACGAAATGATCGAGATGCATTAATATTTTCTTAGCGAAAACTTTTAAAGTAATGTGTAGAATAACGAATAAGTTATTTTTATATATTTGACACTTTTATGATTTGTAAAAAGGGTCGAATTAATTTTGAATGAAAAATATTAAACCTGGAAATCGGTGTGAAACTGACCACGTTCAAAAAACAGATATTTTTTCCTGAAGTAAAACTAAAAATTAATATTTGATAGTATTATTAATGATGTTATATCGAATACGAGTGTAATTTAATACAGGAATGTGTAAATATTATATTTTATGATCTGTACTTTGGCAATAAAGCGTCACAACATTCTATAAAAGGTAATATAGTACAGTATTTACGGAGTGTTTATAAACTTAGACATCACAATTAAATTTTCTGAGAAAAATTAATTTCTAAGCAGATAAAAATTTCAAATTTGAAATTATTTATAATTGTTTCAGTACTCTATATATATATTCTTATTTTTTAAATATTTAAAATCATGATTAAGTTTTGTAAAACTTTATTAAGTTTAATCTGTGATTCTCTTTATATATCACTGCGTTAAAATTGTTATATTTAATCTCGAGACTGTAAAAACCATCATAGATATTGGATTAGATGTTTGCCGTGATGTATCCGATATTCTTATTAGATCATATATCGCAGAGTTTGGACGACTCAATAAATAATATGCTAGATTTCTCAGAAAATAAGTATTTTCTTTATTAAATATCTTTACAGCTTTTATATATATTTTCATGGGATTATAATTTTTATATAAAAACGTTAAATATAGACATGATTTTTTTCTGTTTGAATAGTGAGTTAAAGTAATGAAACATATTTGATAAATGTATAATAAATGAAAACATTGATAATATCATATTTTTTATAATAAATTTTAACAAAACCCTTAACATTTTTGGAAAGAAAGGTTTTTCGCAATTTAGATCTATTGTTTTAAAAATGGTGAAGCATATTATTGCATTAAGTTTATTCTTGTGAAAATAAAATGACCTATATAATTATTATTTTTTACATAGCCTAACAGTTATCATTTACTAGAATCAAGATATTTTCTTCATTAAAAACGTTTTCAAAATTAGTCTGTTATATGATTTATATTTTTAATAATTTTTTTTTTGCAGTTTCTTGTGAATTACTATAAAAAATAATTATAATTTAATTTAGAACAATGTTTCATTATTAATACATGATCAGTGTATGAAATAATGAAAGAGGGAAGAATTAGTTACAGTATTCTCTATTAACGTTACAGTGTGTCAATAATTAATTAAAAAAAAGTCCAGATACTATTTACTAGTTGTTTCGTTACTTTCTATCACGAAATACTAGGCCTATACTGTAAATATCATTCATAATTTATATAATTTATTTTACCTAAATCAATATTGTATATACGGTATTTAACTAATTCGATTATCTACAGTTATAATATTTCTTAAATTAAAAAAAATAATGCACTCGTTTAAATTTGTTAGATTCAATACAATATATATTTTTTAGAAATAAACGAAAGTTAATGTCTAGAAAAATAATAAATTATGGATTTAAATCTTATAATTTCTAAAGTAACATTTTATATTCCTGAACAATATAATATCTGTGTCTATAGATTTATTAAATTAATTTATATATCATTAATTTTATTCATATAAAATGCAGTTTTAAATATTATTGATTTTAAGTAATATAAAACGATCGGGAAAGATATAATAATTAGGATATTCTAGTGAGTCTATTTAAATATAAAATACAGTAATTTTTAATTAAATTACTCATCTTGTTGCTGAAGATATAATAAATATTTGGAGAGATTTGAATTTAATATTTCAGACATCATTGAATAACAATTTTTGACATTTTTTTTTATCTGCTAACATTTTAAAATGATTTGAATGAAGTTTTATAAAATAATGTATTTGCTTCATTGAATCATTTGTAAATGAAAGACGAATTAATGACTGTGTTTCATTGCAGTAGTTGGCACGGTAACCGTATCAACTTAACTACTGCAAAGGAGAATTTTGGGTCGATTCTAGTTAAGTTTGTTTTATCATATCAAAAACATTTTAATTGATCCATCTAAATTCTAAGCAATTTGATAATGGATAACTGATTAAGTCATGGATAAAGCAATAAAAGAAACTCAAATCATATATGGTTACCGTAATGTTTTCTTAACAATATACTTTTTTTTCCTTCTCAGTTAAGTAATTTAATATATGAAATCTATGCACAATCTGCGTTTTCTAATTTAATTCTTTAATGTTCCTGCATTCATGTGTTTTAAAATACTGTATATTGTACTTAGACGTCGAACAATTTAATATAAAATTTTTAATTGCAATACTTATTTGAAATCATTAGGTCATGGGATAGTGGTTTCCATTAAATATAATCATTTATTTTCATATAGACAAGGATCTATTAAATTATTTATTACGACATCAGATTTAGTTCTTTCTTAAATAAACGAATATTTATCTTGATGACTGTTTCAAATGTTAATGCTGCATTTATTTAGAAACAGTTGTATTCATTTTCCAGATATTGTAAATGAAAGAGATCTACATTTAAGTATTTGACTGTGATTTAGAAGAAATTTTATAGGAAGATTGCGGTCTAGTAAGGCGAATTAAAAATATAATGAATATTTCCTGAAGAGTGATACATCTACTTCAGGGATACGTGAAAGATCTTCAGAGGATAAGAGGCATTTTTTTAATTTTGATCACTTCGTTTGGTACTTCTATATTTTGGTTACATTTCACATGTTTGCAATTTATTAAAACGCAAATATTAAAAAAATAAATATCTTTATAGTTGTTCGTGTTAAATTAAAATATTTTAACTTCTACCAAATTGACTGAGAAGGGGGTATGCTAAATATTACTAAAATTTTAAAAGAGGGTATTTGGGTACTAAAAGTTTAGGAAACAATGCCATAATGTGTCGTAGGTGTTAAACTAATGCAAACGAGTGCAATAAAAGCAATTACATCTACAGCAGCAGTCTTAAACTCATTCTCTTCAAAGGGCCACTTTAAGCATCATTGATTGGTTGAGGCAGCATTTAAAAACTAATGTCTTACAAGAAAAAATTTTACATGATATAAATAGTCTGAAGAGTTTATTATGTTAGTTATTTATATTTTAATTTCCTTATAATTTTAAATAAAGATCAGATAGTATATGTGGTTGATATAGAGCAGGGCTGTCCAATTATAATTAACCCGAGGGCCATAATCGTGTTTACTAGAGATATGGAGGGCCGCAGTTACAAAAAAGGGGGAGGGGCTTTGATACTCGATACGCTATTGTCTCAACAAACGGAATGCATAAATATAACAATTCTGGAAATCAATTTTAATTCCAGATTAACAAACCTTATCTCAAAATTATATTTACCAGATTGCATCCAATAAAATGTTAACAAAAAGTTATAAAATATAAATAGATACATAAATACTATTTTTATATTTTTTATTTATTTAATGTGATAAATGAGGCGGGCAGCAGCATTTACAAGGGCTGGATATTTACATCTATTCCTGTTGTAGCTATCTGTGGGATCCGTGGAGCGACTGTGGCGTCAGGATATTTCTTTATAGCCAAAAACGGGATATGTGGCGCTTTTGTGAGTAAGGACGGAGAGGAGAAAAGTCTCCAGTGATGCAATGACAGATAACGATACGGTTGAAAACAAACCTGGATCTTTATTGAGAGAGAGATATCCCTTTACAGATGTTGCTGACCCGAACACAGGGAGCAGCACTTCGTAATAAGATGGAGGATAAATACCTTTATAATTAGTTAATAAAGTCCTTTAGAGTTCTAGTTGTCGAAATGTTCTTTGAATACACAAGCTGATTTTTCTTCGGAACAGTTCTTTTGTAATTCTTTTTTTTTATTGCAGTTCCTTCTTTACTTCCAACTTCTTCGATGCACACACACAAATACAACGTATGATTTTCGATGGATCCTCGGACCGCTTTCGGCGCGCACCGCGGGCAGCAGCAGCATTTACAAGGGCTGGATATTTACATCTATTCCTGTTGTAGCTATCTGTGGGATCCGTGGAGCGACTGTGGCGTCAGGATATTTCTTTATAGCCAAAAACGGGATATGTGGCGCTTTTGTGAGTAAGGACGGAGAGGAGAAAAGTCTCCAGTGATGCAATGACAGATAACGATACGGTTGAAAACAAACCTGGATCTTTATTGAGAGAGAGATATCCCTTTACAGATGTTGCTGACCCGAACACAGGGAGCAGCACTTCGTAATAAGATGGAGGATAAATACCTTTATAATTAGTTAATAAAGTCCTTTAGAGTTCTAGTTGTCGAAATGTTCTTTGAATACACAAGCTGATTTTTCTTCGGAACAGTTCTTTTGTAATTCTTTTTTTTTATTGCAGTTCCTTCTTTACTTCCAACTTCTTCGATGCACACACACAAATACAACGTATGATTTTCGATGGATCCTCGGACCGCTTTCGGCGCGCACCTTTCTTTATTGGTATCTTCTCTCGGACTCTCCTGACTCTCTCTCTCTCTCTCTCTGACTTGGACTTTCTCTTCTTACCTATTTTCTTTTCTCCTTCCCACGTACTTTTGTTTTTACAAAGTTCTGGACTTTTTCCCTTACCTATTTTTTTTCTCCTTCCCACGTACTTTGTTTTTACAAAGTTAACCTTTCGTTTACATTATTGCGTTTCTGGCGATACCTGGCCTCATAATTTGATCTCGCGTCGTCGCCATAATATCTCGTGTTTCGTAGAGACTTATGTTTTTGTATATAAAATTCTGCTGATGATCGAGACACATTAATCGATTGTTTATCGTACAAAGACCGGTGCTCATTACTGAGCGACCGGACAGTCCCCGAAGGGATCGAAATCTAGAACGGATTTCACATCAAGTTCTCCCACGAATGGGAAATCCTTAGGACACCAAAGCTCGGGCACAACT
>AYEL01086423.1:0-21529 GCA_000484575.1 Olivierus martensii
TTTTTTTTTTTTTATATATAAAGTGTTAAGTTACAAATTGAAGTACTATAAAAGGAAAAATGAGTTTCTCTTATTTTCAAGTTTCAGCAATATTTACATAATGTCTAATTTAAAAATAGAATAGCTTCTATCAGTGATAATTAGCTCTCATTATAGTTATAAACGAAGCATCAACACTCTAGACAAAAAAAGTATAATAACGCTTTTATTTAAAATAACGTTTTTCGACTATTTAGATTTACGACTTTCTCAGCTTTTAACGTACATTTAAATGTATATAAAGAAGATAATTATAGAACATTAGTTCCATTTAAAATATCATTCAAATTCAAACAAGACTATTTATATAATAACATAAAATTAGAACAGAAAAGACTATTTCAGGCTTATGGGAGATTATAGTTGAAAACAATTGTGTTTCAATTCACAGAAAATGAAAATATTAAATATATATTACAGCAAAACGTAATTACTAGAAACTTATAATTAATCGAAAATGCCTAATTAGTCCATTTGAAAATTCCCGGATTTTATGCACTTCTGAGCCGGAGAGTCTGCAACAGCTGAAATTTAAAATAGACAAAGTAATAGTTTGAAGAGCGGCAGCTGTGCATAGAAGTTATTACTAGGGTATAGAAATTATGTATGTCAAAAGCATTAGAAATATAATCATCTAAATCAGGAGTCCCCAAAGTGGTCAATATCGACCCTCAAATAGAATCTAAGAGGTCGATTAAATAAATGGTTTTACTCATATTCATATATTTCATATTACTTCCAGAAATAGTGAAGCTTTTACTATTTAAAATACAGAAATTTTAAATATAACTTATGTTGCAGAATTTTTGTTTTTTTGGGAAGACTCAAAAAATTATTTTTTAAATATTAAATTAATTTTTTAATTTATTTACTGATCTGGTATAGTTTCCAGAATTTCAACTTTTTTTTTCTATTATATTGTTATACAATACTATATGTTGAAAATATATTAATTTATTTTTATAGATGAATTCAGAAAATATGGAATAAATTTAAAAAATACGGAAAGAAGGAAACTTCAAAAATAAATTTTTAAATTAAAAATAATTAAATATATTTGAAATATTTTAATTTTAGACACCCATTTAGAGTTTCATTAAATGATTCACATCATTTTTCGATATAAATTAAGAAACCCGTTGTTTTCATTACAATTAAACTTAGATAACGTCATTATAATAATAATAACAATAATATATTCTATTTTTATTAAATGTTTGGGGGTCGTTAAAGTATAAAGAATTTCATTAAGGAGTCGCGACTTAAAAAAAATTAGAGATCTCTAATCTAAATCGAAAGCCTTCAATGAAGTTACTGTATTATGAAATCTGTCTTCTAATAGCGAAGAGCATTCATGCATAATAGAATTTTTCGATTAGTATCTAAGCTTCTGTTAGTTAATTTTTATTGAAAATATGTTTAATATTTTAGCATTTATTTATATAAATAGTTTATACTTTTTGATGTGTAATCTTCGAAGCATTTTATGTGTACTAATTTTCTCTCTTTATGTAAAGAGCCAGTTTGAATTTTAATTATACTTTTAAATGGAACTCGTGTCCTACAATTTTGATTGTTTTACATATATGTTGATGCAATTATAAAATTGAAAAAGACGAAAATCTAATAGTAACCGTTAACAATATTTTAATTAAATGTGTTTACGTTTATATTTTTTTTCTTCGGAATCCAAACAAATTTTTTACAAAAACATTCCTTTGAGTCTACTGTACTATTGATATCATTCATTCATGGGCAACAAGTAGTTAAATAGGCCTGTTGAATTAAAAAATTTCGAATAGCTGCCATTTGATAGTGGTGCATACATACTACACTACATATAAGTTTAAATTAATAGTCCTATAATTTGGATATAAAAAATGATCTAAAATTTGAGTGTTTTTCAATATTTAATTCTTGAGATGGCTATTTGTCCGACAGCAAGATAACAAAGTGAATATACAGTGGATTCCGCTTAATTGGGAGACGTCGGGACTAAGCCATTTTGTCCCAATTAAGCGGCTGTCCCAATTAAACGAAGTAATAACTAATTTTTATTTTAAAAATATTAAAAATAAATTAAAACCATAATAAATGAAACTTATTTTTTCTAATCTTAATATTGAATTCTTTAATACTGTCAAATGCAAATACAAATCTCCAATAAATTTAATTGAATTAGGATATAAATGTATTTGTTTTCTGAAAAGGAGAGCTGTAAAATTTGATTTATTATTATTTTGAAACGAAATAACAATAAATCAAACTTAGATTGTACCTTTTTTTTTTGGATATTCTCATATACATCAAAAATTTTCTTTGAATTGCTATAAACACATCAGAAAAGGAGCTATAATTTACATGACCACTTTTTTCAAGAAGAATCAAAATGAGATGATTCATGTTTATATAATAAAAATATTTAAGAAGATATAACTATAATTTCATAAGTTTTTTTTGTTTTCAGAAAATAGGCTAAAAATATCATAATTCTTGAAACATATATAAAGCTTATTAATGTTATATGATACAGTATTCTTAATCGATTATGCATTGTATTCTTTGGTTATTATTTTGCCCTATATTTCAATTACAGTATACTTGAATAAATCACAGCATATTTGAACTTTTTTATTCCATAATCTAGAATAAAATATGTAAATGACATTTTAAACTTTTATGCTGTATTTCATATAAAAAAACTATAGAGAATAATTAATTCATATGAAACTTTTGTTTTATTTGTAATTTATTTAATTATAAAATATGATTAGTAGTACATATCATATTTTATAATATTTTATATATTTTTCATAAGTACTAATTTAGTACTTATGAAACCCATTCCAAATGTTATCCTAAAGTAATATTAAGTAAATTTGCAATGATGAATTCATTCTTATTATTTATTCGTGTGTTATACTATTCAGCTATGAATAATAAAAAAAAATTGAAAAAATTAAAGTTCTCAACAATATTGCACTAATAAATATGAACAATATCTAACATTTATTAACATACAGTATTTAATTTAAACATTTTAATAATTATATGCATATACCTACATAGAAAAAACAAAAAATGCATAAAAAATATATTATTAAATTGAATTAATAAACGAAAATTTCTTCAATTAATTCAAATTGCATCATCCATTAAAGAGGTTTTGCTGAAAAGACTCTCTCTGAAATTCGTTCGACCTCTCGACCCGAGTGTCAGGTGATTGAACTGTCCCTTAATACAATCACCTCAACGTTTGCCTTGAATAATATCAGTATGTCTGTCGTCTTGAGGCCTGAGCAGGGACCAGACGTTCAAAAGCGATTCCCATATCTGTCGGTCATCGAACAGACGCCAACCATTTACTGTAATTTAAATTTTGTTCACTAGGGGAAGTTTGGCTAGATTGCTTGGTTGATTCGAAAATAGTTTATCTCGTTTGTTTGTTGTTTATATGATGAATATAAGAATTCTTCTACACAAGTAATAATACAGTACAAACAACGATTGATGAAACGGCTCAGTGCTCAGAAAATTCTTTATGTGAGTACTTAAAAATATCTGAATTCTCTTTATAGCTTGACGAATCAACTTTGCCAGGAAACAAAACTTTACTTTTAGCTTATGTGAGATTTGTAAAAAGAAGAAAAAAATTTCCCAAGAATTGATATTTGCCAAATATTTGGAACCCTTGAGTAATATCTACTATACCCTTGAGTAATATCCTCTTTGTTGCTACTGACAGTGCTCCAGCAATGGTAGGACGACACTGAACTATACCCTTGAGTATAAATATCCTCTTTGTTGCTACTGACAGTGCTCCAGCAATGGTAGGATGACACTGAGGCTTTCTGGCATATTTAAAACAAGCTATACATAATGTATTATCTCTACATTGTGTCATTCATCAACAATATTTAGACATCAAAAATCTTACTGAATGCTTGCATGGCTCATTAGATTATGTCATTAGAGCAGCTAATAAAATCAACAGGAATACATTAAATGAGAGATTTTTTGCTCAACTTTGTTTGGAAAATGATGAAGATTATAATGTTTACTACTTAACACAGAAGTTTATTGATCATCTAAAAGTACATGTTTGGATCAATTTTATGCACTCTTTGATTCAGTGTTGGAATTCCTGGAAAGTAAAGACAATGATTTCTGGCTCAATTTAATTAATTCAAAAAATGACATAGCTTATATGACTGACTTATTTGCAAAATTTAACAAAACCAATTTGAAGCTACAAGTGATCAATTAAATTTAATCAAAACTAAAAGTACAATATCTGCATTTGTTGCAAAACTTTTCCTATACAAACAAAATTTGGGGAGAGGGGAATGCTTTCAGTTTACAAATTTTTCAAAATTGCAAAAATGAGATGAAGATTTGCTTGCTTATTGCATCAACACTTAATGCCTCTTCATTCTGACCTCAGCTAAAGATTTGAAGACATTCTTCACTTAGTTATCCCCAATTGGGGATAAGTAAGAATACTCCCTGATACAGAAGCAACTTATTGAATTATCCACAAATGAGGAGCTGAAACAAATGTTTGAACAAGGATATTACAAATTCTGGTTACAAAAACAGATACTAATTTTATATCCTCATTATGGGTCACTGTACAGAAGCTGTTGATTGCTTTCTCGTCTTCCTATTTAGTAGAACATAGATTTAGTTCAGTTACACTTGGAAGCCACATGTGGAGTTTATTGTTAGGAAAGCCGTAAAGCCTTATGGGCTTGTAAAGACATTTTGGGTAAGACTTAGAGACTTAAATCTGGGCTGCTATACTGTATATATACTATGGTTGTAAGACCATTATTACCTATGCTGCCATTATTTGGTGGCAAAGAGTTTTACTTAAGTCTTGCAGGACTGAACTTGAAAAGATTCAAAAGTTGGCCTGTCTGAGCATCTCTGGGTCTATGAAGACTGCTCCTACTGCTGCTCTTGAGGTCCTGTTGGGCATTCCTCCTTTGCATTTGTTTGTTGAGGCAAGTGCCTGGGAGGGCTGTTATAAGTTCCATTCTTGTGGGAGAGGAATTTCTTGGACTCACAAAGTGAAGCATTTATCTTTTGAATAGGACAAGTCACACAGTCACATTCTTGAGATGGTTAAGGATCACATGGTGCCTAGATTTTCTTAAAACCCTTCACTGTTGTTTTTCCAGTTTGGAGGGCTGGGGAGAGAATTTGGGTGCAGTATCAAGGGTGGTTTAATCTGGTATACAGATGGTTCTAAAACCACCATTGGTGTTGGGCCAGGGATTTATTGTGAGGAAATGGGAATGTCTTATTCCTATTCCCTCAAATGGTTTGCCACTGTTTTCCAGGCAGAAATTTATGCTATTTCTGCATGTGTTAAAATTAACCTTGAATATGTCAATAAGCACATTTATATCCTATCTGATAGTCAGGCTGCTCTTAAAGCACTTGATAGTTCCTGCTTTACTTCTAAGCTTGCATGGGATTGTCTTCTTCTCATTGAGGAACTGGCTACCAGGAACAGGGTGAACTTGTTTGGGTGGCGGGGCACAAAGGGATTGAGGGCAATGAGGTTGCTGATGGGCTTGACAAAGAAGGGGCTTTTTGTCCCTTTATTGGACCTGAGCCTGCTCTGTGCAGGTTGTCAGGGACTGGTTGACAGCTCAGCACTTCATTTACTAGAGATCTACTCCCGGACTTAAGCAGGCAAAAGTTCTCATTTTAGGTTCTTCTGTACAGAGAATTAGAGAGTTGCTTTCACTGCATAAAAACAAAGTTAGGATTATTCAGGGCTCCTTACAGGGTAGTGTCATCTTAGTAGGCATCTTCATTTAACCCACTTGTATAAGGTATCAAGCTGAGGATGAAACTCCTTCACATTTTGTGTGAATGTGTGGCCCTTTCATGGCTAAGGTATGATCTTCTTGGGTTGCATTTCCCTGCACCAGAAGATCTTTTTACAGTCCCATTGAAGAAGATACTGTCTTTCATGATTAAGACAGGACTTCTTATGGTACAATCTTTGGGAGTGCACAATAGACCATTGATGGTTGAAGTGCTAGGGCTGAAAAAGCCCCCCCCTTTCCTGTATCTGCATCTACATCTAGTGCAGTTATGAGCCTCATCATGAAAAAAGAAACTGACTAGAAATTAGTGTTTGTGGAAACTTACAAATGTTACTCACAAACATAGAGCCAAACATAAATAATCTTATATCATCCTATCAGGTTCATCCATTTCATTGAAAAAATAATAATGTGTTTTTGTATTTTAAAACAAAAGTGGAACCACATATATAGATCATATTGATTATATTATCAACTTATTATTATTAAATTATAACAATATTAGAAAAAAAGATATTTACCCAAACATATTTGAAATCACATGTTTGATGGTCTTTAAATATAATCTTTAATGAATGACTTGTAGTAGGTACTGTTTGTATAATAGATGGTGAAAGGTCAAATTTTGTTGCTGTGTTCACTGCAGTACTATTACCTGAAAGAAGTGTAAGAATAAAATTTAGAATTATTATGTAAAGATAATTAACATAACAAAATAATAATAATTAGATCACAGCAAGAAAAAATTCATTAGCATATCATCATCATTCATGAAATACTAATAAAAATTTCAAAAAAATTATTTTTCTACAAATATAAGTCAAAACAGCACTACTAGCAAGCACAAACAAGTTTATTATGGTATAACGTTTTCAGACCTATGTTTGGTCCTTCTTCAGTACCATACATTTAGTTAAATAACATCTTTAATGGAACATTATAAAATAGAATAAACATATTCCAAAAATCTTTTGGAATATGTTTATTCTATAGAATAAACATATTCCAAAAGATATTCTATAGAATAAACATATTCCAAAAATCTTTTGGAATATGCCAGTTGCGAGTTGTTTAATGCCAGTTGGTAACCAGTTGTTTCACAGGAAATTGCAGCTAAGCCTACTTTACTGCGCTACATGTGGTATTGGGTGTAGTATATCAACGAAACATCTGCAGGCCAATTAAAGTAAAGTAGAAAATGTTATAGCTGTTTATGTCAGGGCTGAGGAGCTGGAGCCGGAGTTGGAGCCTGGAGCCATGGAGTTTTGGAGAAGCCGAAGTTGGAACCAGAGCTAAGCTGATCATATTCAGTGGAGCCAGAGCCATTAAAACTTCTGCTGGCTCCAGCTCCTAACCATCTACCATATATACTTGAATATAAGCCAGACCCCCCAACTTTAGAGTTTGAAAATAAGTAAAAATGCGCAACCCGTTTATAAGCCTTCCCCGACTTTAGCATTTAAAATTTGATAAAAATTTGAAATCAATAAATTATGTGATCTTTGATTTTTAGTTACTGATATATTATTGCCATTTGCCAAAATAAATATTTTATTGAAACTTTAAATATATACATATAAAATAAATTAATAATAATACAGACAGCAATATATCAATTTAAAAAGTAAAATTTTACTTATAAATACATAATATATACCAATATATACTAAATACCAAATATATAATACCAATATATCAATTTAAAAGGTAAATAATGTTGTGATAGTAAGGTAAGTGATATTTTGTGGTAGCAGTCATACCAAAAAACTTTGATAGTGATGGAGCCAAAGCTAAAGCCTCAGTTTTAAAACAATGAGTCCAGAGCCGGAGCTGGAGCCACAGCTGGAATATACTGTGGCTCTGGAGCCAGTGCCTAACTTATTTCAAGCCAGCTCCCCAGCCCTGGTTTATGTACCAAAGTAGATGATTTTCATATTTGTTATGTTTTTAGTTAAAAATTCAAAAATTTATAAAAACTAAAATAGAAATTATTGAAATGAAGGAAAAACATATCAATAAATATATTTTATAAAAAATGTCAATATTTTAATAAATTTATGTCACTTTGACTAATTAATTAATTAACTTAATTAATGAAAATTTGCATAATAGTTTTTATCAATAATTTTTAAAAATATTCAATTTTCTTCATTCATAGCTTATTTTATTCATAAGATTTGCCCATATCAAAACATTTCATTGGATGGCTAAGATTTCATTAAAAAAAATAATGTTTTCTCTAATCTCATATAATAAACTAAAAGTTGTGAAAGAAATAAAATTTGAAAAAAATTTTTACATTGTTAGAATGACAATAAAAAATGTGATAAATTGTAAAAACTTCAATGAAAATTAAGCATGATTTCACAATTTTAAATTTTTTAGCATATTATTTAGACTTAATTACAAAGGTTATATAATTTGAGCAATTAATATTAAATGTTTATCAAGCTGTTATTTAATCAGGCCTGTAACTTAAATATTAGATAAAATGTATATTGTGTTCACTGAAATGTAAAGCAATTATGCAGAAAATATAGTAGAGAATAAATTAAACAATAAAATTTAATTACATACAAGTAATAATAGTAACTAATCAAATAACTTATTGAAAATTTAAAAAGTTTTTGTAATATTATTAAATAATTTTATCATTAGATAAATAAATTAGAATAATTTATTGCTTATAAAATTTTAGTGTTTTTTAATTTATTTTTTAACTCTTTAAACAATAAATTACAATTAACTGAAAAGAAAATATTTTTATTTAATTAGATCTGTATATTAAGCTGAATTTTTTCATTAATAATAATTTATGAAATATAAAAGGAAACACTTAAGAAAAATTTACAAAAAATTAAAAAAATTTAAGTAATTTTATATTTAATAATTTTTATGAAAATAAATTCTGATTACAGATTATAGGAGCTTTGTTTATTTTAAAATAAATATATAAATAAAATTCTATCAAATTTTTATTAAGGATAAGCTTTAGATAGCTGATACATATATAAAAATTTACCTCTTTTATGAAAATGTCGTGAGATTTTTATTATGAATGGTACAGTAGAATTTTTATAAATCAAAGGTCTTTTATTCTTGAATAGAGTAATACTAAAATGACGAAAACAAACACCTAATATCACCATAATTATTTTCTTCTTACTCTATAAAAATTAATTTGATTCAAATTAATTTAATTTTTATTTTTAGACAAATAAACAAACTTGAAAAAATAAATTTCCCATATTTTAGAAAATTATATTCATAATTGTTATTAGACAAATTATTTTTTCTTGTATTACTGTGTTTAAAAACTGGTGCAGAACATTAATATAATTTTGAAATCTCAAAAATGTAAATAATTTCATTTATATAAATATAGAATAATTATATTAATGAATATAAAGTTTAAAAGTCCTTAGCAACTGTTAACCTAATTATATATATAGTAATTGATAATATAATAGATAACCTTGATCATTGATCCTGATTTTCTGGATTAATGTTATTTCTTCCATACAATATCTCTAATAGATTATTCTAGTGTATTTTTGAGTAAACATTATAACTATACAATATATTAGTAAAATAAGATAATTTAAAAATTTAATATAACAATTATCAATTTTCTGAATTTGACAAATTGCAAATATAAAATATGAAAACATTCTAAAATCATACAAACTAATAGTGATCCATGATTAATTAATTATTCTCTAAATAAAATTATACTGCTCTTCATACAGGTTTACATGCTAATGGTGATCAAGCAATTTTTCCTTTTACTTTTATTCAAACACACTTTAAAATTGGATTCTCACTGGAATATGCTTTAAGATCTTTTTTTATAAAAAATTCAAATGAGTAAATATTACAGCTTTAAATATCATAATTATTAAATCATTAATTATAAAATAACTCTTAATAATGCAAACTAAAATTTTGATTATTATTTATTAGTGTAAACATTATGCTATGAATGCTTAAAATACAATAGTCATACAATAAGATTAATCTGCTATAAAATTATTATTCCAATCTGCAATTAATAAAGCAATGATGACAATATATTTTTATGTAAAAACATGATTATATAGCAAAATTATAAATACTAGTACAAAAACATTAAATAATATTTTTTATGAAATTTTCTTCTTTGATTTCAAAACATTTACTTGTGTTTACTTTTATTTAGTGATGATAATTGAACTTACAATTACATTTAAAAAAATTAAATCTTAATGATGGACTGAATTCCTATATTTTTTATATAAGAATTTTGTCCCATTTAAAATATTTTAAGTATTATTTAATCCAAAACATGAAATAGAATAATAACAAGCTGCTCTTTAAGGTTATACAATAATAAACGAAATAATAGCACTTGTGAGCAGTCCAAAAAATATTATAAAAATATTTTTTGGACTGCTAATAAAAATATCCAAAAAGTTGTGTTTTAATGAATAAAGACTTTTTTGGACTGCTCACAAGTGCTATTATTTCGTTTATTATTGTATTGGCCTTTTCCAATAAGATTCCAAATTGATCATTACATAAACTTCCTGAAATGGAATTCTGCCAGATGCCACCATAGTCTAACTGGTAAGGCATTGGGGTACTATCCCAAAGATCCCTGTTTGATTTCAGTTTGGTTGCAAAATTTTATTTTGGGAAAATTAATTTAAAAATTCTAGTCTAATTATTAAATACTAGATGGTGCTACCTTAGTTTAAATTTAAAAATTAATTATTAACTCAAGGTTGGTGGCACTGTAACCTATATTTAAAACTAATTGTCAAAATTACAGTTTAATTCAGAATTATTACGCTAGGAGTTAATTTCGTTTGGAATATTTGGTTTAAATATTATTCCTCTAGTTCAGAGGTGTCAAACCGGTAGCCCCGATGTGATTTTTTGTTTTTCGTTTGCCCTCAACGCTCCTAACTAAAATAAAAATGAGAACAATATGTTATGAGATAATAGGAAATAACTGTCGCTTCGTAGCTATGTCATACACTATGATACACTAGTTTGATTTTTACGAAATGTAATTGCACGAGATTTTTTTTCAATTGGTCTTATCTAAAGTGACCAGATGTTTGATGTTGCAATGTGGGACATGTCAAAAAAAACCGCTTTGCACATTCACGAAGACGCCATTTTCTTAGTTTATTTAGTTGTGCACTTGATTGTGCATCATTAAAATGTCTTGTATCTGTGTGTTTATTAATATAAAAAGTACAAAAATCACATACATCTGATAAATAAATAAAAAACATTCTTTTTGTAACAAAAAATTAATTAGACAAAAAATAACAGTCCCAATACAAAAAAAAAAAAAAAATATCAAAAATATATCAAAATGAACCAAATACTTTCCAAATTTTATTCCTTGATATGCTTAACGGAAATTTTAATCATTTGAAATAATTTGAACTAATTTTAGCGCCATCTCGTAATTAGAATATTTATTAATGATTAAATCAGTGATTCTCAAATAACTCAACCACTATGCCGGCAAAACCTTTGAAAGTTGGAAAATTGCACTTAACTTGTAATATTTCTTTCAATGTTTCTATGGTCATATGTGTTTTTTCTGAGGTCTAAAATTTACTCACCACTGAAAAATCTCTTTCTGTTGCACCATTGGTGCCTGGCCAAAATAATTCAAATTTAATTATTTTCTTAATATTTCTGAATGTTATGTTGTTGGTAAGTGATGTAATTAAATATTTCTATCCACCTTGCATCGATTGCATTTTTTGTTCATTTCAAGCATTTACTTTTGTATCAACAGCAAGTTTTTTTACATATATCTTCTCAAAATGTTCCCTTTCTTCATGTTTACAAATTATTAACTGCTTAAACTCTTACTACAATATAACTAAAGACAAAAGCCCTACAAGCAGTTGAGAAAGTAACATAAAATTCTTTACTATAACAAATGTTTTCGGCTAGTTAAAACCATCCTCAGGTTTTTACAAGCTATTAATAATAAAGATGTTCTAGAACAGTAAGCCATTCAAAGAAACCATCAGTAAGCCATTTCAAAGTTTCCTGTTCTAACTAAAATTTAAAATTCCAATTTGGAACAAGTTACAAGCTACATAAAATTACTTAACATTAATACATTACAAAATAAGAATAAAAATAATAATACTACAGGGATCTAAAATAAACATAAAACAGTTACTATGTTTACATCCAAACAGTGTACTATTACAGTTACTTTATATAAAATCATATACACACCGTACTTAAGTTACTTTTATTTCTTGATAACAAACTTCCAGGCTTTAGGTATATCAACTACTTTCTCATTCAATAGACTTTCATTACATTGCCTACGCATTATTTCCAATGCTTCCGTTAAAAACTTGTGCCTTACCACTTTAGCCTTATCCCAGTATACCTCCAAATCGTTAGCATAGGCTTCAGTTGCAAGTGCCATATTCAACTTTCCTTTGCAAATATCATTTTTATGCTCTGATATTCTCTGCTCTAAGGTTCTCGATGAAACACCTATATACTTCGAGCATTCCCCTTCTTTCATGTTCTTTACCGGGACTTCATATATTCCTGATCTCTCAGTCTCTTTTATACTACATTCACACTAGCGAAGTTAACCAGGATAAAAGTAACCCCGATCAAGTTAACCAGGAATACAGTAATTGACATAATTTCGGTGTTCATACGTGGTTAAGTTAAGCGAGATTAACCACTTGTTCAGTTTTGTATAAGCAGGTGGAACGAAAGTCGAGAAAACTTTTTTGAATATAGAGGTGAAAGGTTAGAATTTTAGTTTTGGAATGAATATTTAATTCTCTAATGTATAGTTTTTTTGAATGAATCTTTAACACTATGAAATTACCGATTCACACTTTTAATCATCAATAGGCAGAAAGGCAAATCTTCAATATTTTAATTTCATCTTTTGGAAAATTTATACATTAGAGAATTAATAATTCGCTCCCATCGACTGATGATTAAAGCAAGGCAGCCTGTGGAAGAGCGTGTTTCGCCACGTCACTTAGTATTCTCCCTGAATGGAAAGTGGCGTCATCTGTTAACAATGTGTGTCAGTAGTTTTTGGAATAAATCTTTATCTCGTATTTCAACATGGAGAGGACACCAGTTTAGGAATTACCTCGATGAGTACTACCAATGCTTTCTATATATATACAAAGCCTATCAGATTATTCTAAAGACAATGCATTCGTTCATCGGAAAAACTTCAATAAGCGGCCACCAGAGGCACTTTTTCGTAGGGTCTCTTACGTGTTTAGCATAAGTCTATTCATATCGATTTGATTAAAGAATAATTTATTATAATAAATTTTTAATAATTGGTTCGCATTAATTATACTAAAATATATTTAAAAAAGCTTGTAAGTTCATATTTAAAGTAAAATGAAAGACAGGACACAAGAATACACTTATTAAAAGAATGAATGCTACAATTTTATTTTAGTGAAGAATAATTTTTAAAATATTGTACTTATTTGTATTTATTTATATTTTAATAAAAATGACAAACACAAACAAATTTTATTTATAATCTTAAAGGTAATATTAATAAAAATGGTTTTGAAGATCCAAAAAAAAGATTTTAAAGACACTTAACCATAGAAAACTGCTTATACAAATTATGACTATTAATAATATATAACATTGCAGCGTATTTCAAAACATTTAATACATCAATCCGCGCTAACATTTTCGGCTATACAGCCAGATTCGCATTAATTATACTAAAATATATTTAAAAAGGCTTGTAAGTTCAGATTTAAAGTAAAATGAGACAGGACACAAGAATACATTTATTAAAAGAAAGAATGCTACAATTTTATTTTAGTGAAGAATAATTTTTAAGATGTACTTATTTGTACTTATTTATATTTTAATAAAAATGACAAACACAAACAAATTTTTTTTAAATTTTATTTATAATCTTAAAGGTAATATTAATAAAAATGGTTTTGAAGATCCAAAAAAACATTTTAAAGTTATAAATTTCAAGTTTACAGTTAGCTTGAAATTTACAACTTTAAAATTTTCCTACTAAGAGGTTTTGATTTAAAATTCTTGAAACTGTCATATTTATTATTTATCATATTTGCATAATTTGACAGAAGTGGGTTTATAAATTTCTTACAAATAAGAACACAAATTTTTCACGTTCTTTAGTTTCATTATGAACAGTACACTTTAAAGCTGGACTCTCTTGAAATGAAGGAACAGCTAAATCTAATAATGTGCTAAGTGGTTTCCAATTCTTGGGAGCACACTTCAGTGATACCTTCAATAACTTTTCAAGTATTCTTATCTTAGATGGTCAGCTGCATAATACAGACCACCCCTGTCCAAGTATTTTGTCAAACCTTGAATAGGTTGATTTGTATTTGGCTTTATGATGTTTGATATGCAATTGTCACAGGATACATTTTCTATTGCTACTTTTACAATATATCCTGCCATATGTGAAAGAGATGCATATTGAGAAGTAGGCATTTTACTGAAATTTTCATTTCTAGAAACCTTTTCCAGATTGGATAAGAGATTTCTCATTTCATCAGATAATGGAAAATCATCTTACTTATTAATCTGGACATTTAAATTGCGTGATATAGATGAAGTCATGTTTTCTTTATTGTCTAAGATGTTGCTGCTTTCTGAAGAAATGTTAATTCCAGTTTTAAGTATTTTTCTAAGCTGCTGATGACTGCTTTAGCATCTAGCTGGTCATTACAACCTGCACTTTTTCTCATAAAGCCAAAAAATGCTTCAATACAATCCCTAGAAAATTTTCTTGTTAAAACAAACTGAAACGAACATTCTGTTAGCAAATATTTCACACAAGCTGCTTTGAACAACTTGTAAATCGAATGGCTTCATATGTTTCATCTGTTAAAAAGACGGGATTTACTTTTTAAATCTTCTAAATAAGAGAAGAACGTTGTTGTCAGCCAAACAAGACGTTCATGTTCAGCAGAGTCAAATGGTCTACTATCTGGTAATTTTTTAATTGAGTGTTGTGACCAATCACTAACATCATGCAGTAAAAACCATTTAAAACAAATTTCCATATAATCAATAGTTGAAGATGCTGATACAAACATAGATGGAGCAGTATGTCCGGCTTGATCTCTCAAAAATTTCAAAGCTGCTGTAACTGGGTGTGAGAACAACTGCACAAAACGCTTCACATTCATTTTCTCAATGTTATTGGGGAATACATGTTTTCTTGTTAAAAATCTGACTGGTTTAAGTAAACTGTTTTTCTGCAATTCGTACATTTTTTTCACATAGAAGAAATTTCATTATTTTGATCCATATCTCTAGAAAGGAATTGTGATCTTCAATTCTTCTGTACATGCACTGGATCAAAACTCAAAAATAAAAATAATCAAAACTCAATTTCTTATTAGGATAATATTATCATAATATTACCTCCACAGATAAGGATAATTATTAGGATAATTTCATGCATAATATTACTTCCACAGATAATTTTCATAGCAACAGTATTTACCTTTAAATTATCAGTGACAACTCTAACTACTTCAAAACCAACAGTTTTTACCTGTTTTAGAATAAGGAGTGTGAGTTCTGCCAATTGAGCACCAGTAAGATCTTTGGTGAAATATTAATAGTATGCTGCTGGAATTTTATAGTTAATACTTAAGCCATTCAAAAGGAAACAAAGTAAAGAATTGGCTAAAGTTGGTTCGCAGACTGCTGTTTGATTTGCTGTGGTCATAGAGGCAATATTGGTGTTTCCAAAATTAACTTCACCAATGAATGCATCACGCTGTTTGTGATACTGAAGTTTCTGTTTAATTTTCATTTCATCTATAACAAGAACATATTTTACCTTGACGACTACTTATGCTACTCAATTCAGCTATTAATCTCTTTTCCACAAGGGGAGAGAATCCCATATCCCCACTTGTGCCACCTAAGAATTTTGTCAAAGTATTTCGACTTGGAAGTTTTAAAATAACTTTCCTAATGGGTTCATATGATTTGGTGGATACGTTTCTTAATACTAGAGAGTATCTAAGAGTTGTTTAACTCCAAACTGGACGTCTTTTAAACTAATTTCTTATTTGATCCAAAATAAAAACTGCTGGTGTGTCATTTTCTTTAGCACATTTTCAGGAATAGCTTTACATCTTTATTAATTTCCAGTTCCTTCACTTGCCTCTTCAAAACATCTAATTGTTTTTGCATTGACTGGAGATATTAGTAGTAAGTGCACTTTTTAACAGTGGGAATATGGCCGCGGAAGTGACGTCACAGGGGTTAGCAGGGAAGCACACCCTCGGGGGTAATGACGTCACGAGGCTGGATAACAGCGGAAATGACGTCACATGGATTAAGACGTTTGGGAATTCTGAAAGTTTTAACCTAAGCATGTGTTTTTAATATTGTGATAAATTTTTCAAGTTTGGTTTATTAAAATTGTAAAAAGTACTTTTATATTAAACTGTAAATTGCTGTTTTTTTATTAAATTAATAAAAATATTTTATATTAAATCGTAAATTGTTGTTTTTTATTTTTATAGAAATTTTATTTATTTATTTTTAAATTATTTTAAAAATATTTAAAATATTTAAAATATAATTATTTTATTTAAATTAATTAATTTGTTTTCAGAATAATATTTTCATACAGTTATGAAAAATTCTTTAAACTTTTGACACAGGTCAAAAACATGTTTTTGTTGCTAATTAATTAAATAATAAAATATAATTTTTTTTCCTGCATAAATCAATGTATTCTCATGTATTATTTTGTCTTTTAGCGCAACTTCCATTCGGAAATAATTAAACCAATTGCATCAGCCAAAAAATCCCATTCTTTAAACTTTTGGGATGCACCTTATATATAGTCGGGAGCCTCCTATTCGCTGGTTTTTTGCCTTGGCTTTTTAACATCTTCCTAACAAAATCATACTTACCTAAATTATGTGGTATAGATACAAATGCTTTTTCATCCTCATTAATTGCTTGTACATTCGTTATGCTCTCGCTTCTTTCATTCTTGTTAAACAATGATCTCTTGATGGCATTGTAAATGCTTAAAATAAACTGCTTTTTATAGCCATGGCCTTTGCCTATCTTTACAATATAGTCAATCTCCTTCTTCCTGTCCTCTTCTTTTTGACAATAAATTATAGCCCTTCTAAAAAAGGATCTTTTGTATGGTAAGTTTGGTGGCTAAATTTTGATTGCCCCCTTTCCACTCAAATAGAGTATTAAGGGAGATCTAAAAAAAAAAAAAAAAAAACAAAATGTAGAAAAAAAAAAAAACCCTTCCAACTTAACCTATGTGATGCTTGTAAAAAAGGATCGGAATGCGTCCTTCTTATACGGCATCGAGTCTTCAGACCAGCTTAGAATATGACAGGTTTATATGTTGGCTTATGGTACACCGATGTTGTTATGTCGGTTCTCTCTACTACTATATTTATGTCCAGGTAGCTGATTTCATTATTGCTCTGTTCTTTTTTCAACATCAAGCCGTATGCTTCAATAGTAAAAGATTCAGAAGGCCGCATTCCGATCCTTTTTTAAAAGGGCTATAATTTATTGTCAAAAAGAAGAGGACAGGAAGAAGGAGGTCGACTATATTGTAAAGATAGGCAAAGACCATGGCTATAAAAAGCAGTTTATTTTAAGCATTTACAATGCTGTCAAGAGATCATTGTTTAACAAGAATGAAAGAAGTGAGAGCACAACGAATGTACAAGCAGAATATTATCAGCGGATGGATTCTGGAATGTCGGGGTCATTCATACTTGAACAACAATAGCAGTAACAGTGAAAAACTGAATTCTCCTTAAAAATGTAACATTAATCTAGCAGTAACAGTGGAAAACTGAATTCTCCTTAAAAATAAAACATTTTTAAAAAAAACAGTATTTTTGAAAAAAATGTTACATACCTATTTGAACAATTAAAAAAACAGTTATTATCTAGAAAAAGTTACATTCCTACATGAACGATTAAAAAAACAGTTATTATCTAGAAAAAGTTACATTCCTACATGAACGAGAAAAAAACAGTATTTTTGAAGAAAATGTTACATTCGTATTTGAACAAAAATAACAGTAACATTGGAAAACTGAATTATCCTTAAAAATATAACATTTTCACCAAAAAAACAGTATTTTTGAAGAAAATTTTACATCCATACCTGAGTGACAGAAGCAGTGACATTGGGAAATTGAATATTTCGTAGAAATTCAGCGTTTGCACCAAAAAAACAGCATTTTTGAAGAATATGTTACATTCCTCCCAGAATGACAGAAGCAGTGACATTGGGAAATTGAATTTTTCGTAGAAATGTAGCATTTTCACCAAAAAAACAGTATTTTTCAAAAAAAATGTTACCTACCTGAATGACAGAAGCAGTGACATTGGGAAATTGAATTTTTCAGTATTTTTGAAGAAAATGTTACATCCCTTCCTGAATAACATAAGTAGTGACATTGGGAAATTGAATTTTTCGTAGAAATGTTGCATTTTCACCAAAATCAGTACTTTCACCAAAAAAATTTTTTAGAATTATGAAGTATTTGGTATTATTAGACGTGGAATATCACCAGGAATGTAAATATATCAACATTTTTTTTATTATGAGTAATTTGAAATTATGAGTAATTTGAAAAAATGATGTTTTGTTTACATATGCAAATTAGGCCTAATTTTTCGTATTTTTTTTCTTTTTTTCTTTTGGTCCTATAACTAAAATTAAAAAATGATATCAGGACAAAGTATATGGACAACAAAATATAATTTTTTTGTGCCAAAAAACTTAAAAGGAAAAAACTTATGGCAAATTATGTAATATTGAGTATTATATTTCATATTTCCGTGGAGGGTATGAATAATTTTTTTTTAATTTGAGGAGCGTTAAAGGTTAAAAAAAAGTAGGGCAAGATGCATACAAAATTCAAGGGAATTAACAGACGAATAAAACGGCACATAAATTATTTTCTTATTCCTAATACGTGACGAGAAAATCGTCTCCTATTAGGAATGACGCATTCCTAAAAACCAGAAAAAGTGACTGGTCACTTTTTTCGGTTTCTGCCATTTCTGCAGAAAACAATAAGTCGCGGAAAATGGAAATTCGAAAGAATAGATGGCGCACATTCAGTGCATGGATTTCGTGCATAAATCATCTCTATAGGACGCACGGATGCAGAGATAATCGCGTAGAAACAGAAAAATTAAAAATCGCCAAAATCAGAAATTCGATATTACGCCTCCTGCAGATTACTCTTAAAAAATAAGTAGGGGCGATGGAGCACATTCAGGATTTGGTGCATAAATCATATCTATAGGACGCACGGTTGCAGAGATATTCGCAAAGAAACGGAAATATTACAAATTAACAAAAATCAGAAATTCGATATTACGCCTCCTGTAGATATCTCTTAAAACATAAGTAGGGCAAGATGCATACTTAATCAGAAATTCGATATTACGCCTCCTGTAGATTTCTCATAAAACATTTTTCGATATTACGCCTCCTGTAGATTTCTCTTAAAACATAAGTAGGGCTCATTACGCCTCCTGTAGATTTCTCTTAAAACATAAGTAGGGCAAGATGTTAGAAACGGAAAAATGAAAAATCACTGAAATCAGAAATTCGATATTACATCGCGTAGAAACAAAAATGAAAAATCACCGAAATCAGAAATTCGATATTACGCCTCCTGTTTCTCTTAAAAAATAAGTAGGGCAAGTTGCACACCAAATTCAAGGGAATTAAGAGACGAATAAAACGGTTAAAAAATAAGTAGGGCAAAATACATACCAAATTCAAGGGAATTAAGAGACGAATAAAAAAGCACATAAATTATTTTCCTATTCCTAATAGGTGACGAGAAAATCGTCTCCTATTAGGAATGACGCATTCCTAAAAACCAGAAAAAGTGACTGGTCACTTTTTTCGGTTTCTGCCATTTCTGCAGAAAACAATAAGTCTCGGAAAATTCTAATTTGAATAAATAGATGGCGCACATTCAGGGCTTGGATTTGGTGCATAAATCATCTCTATAGGACGCACGGTTGCAGAGATAATCGCGTAGAAACGGAAAAATGAAAAATCACCGAAATCAGAAATTCGATATTACGCCTCCTGTAGATTTCTCTTAAAACATAAGTAGGGCAAGATGCATACCAAATTCAAGGGAATTAAGAGACGAATAAAACGGCACCTAAATTATTTCCCTATTCCTAATAGGTGAGGAGAAAATCGAGAAAAACCAAAAAAAGTGACCGGTCACTTTTTTCGGTTTCTGCCATTTCTGCAGAAAACAATAAGTCTCGGAAAATTCTAATTTGAATAAATAGATGGCGCACATTCAGGGCTTGGATTTGGTGCATAAATCATCTCTATAGGACGCACGGTTGCAGAGATAATCGCGTAGAAACGGAAAAATGAAAAATCACCGAAATCAGAAATTCGATATTACGCCTCCTGTAGATTTCTCTTAAAACATAAGTAGGGCAAGATGCATACCAAATTCAAGGGAATTAAGAGACGAATAAAACGGCACCTAAATTATTTTCCTATTCCTAATAGGTGAGGAGAAAATCGAGAAAAACCAAAAAAAGTGACCGGTCACTTTTTTCGGTTTCTGCCATTTCTGCAGAAAACAATAAGTCTCGGAAAATTCTAATTTGAATAAATAGATGGCGCACATTCAGGGCTTGGATTTGGTGCATAAATCATCTCTATAGGACGCACGGTTGCAGAGATAATCGCGTAGAAACGGAAAAATGAAAAATCACCGAAATCAGAAATTCGATATTACGCCTCCTGTAGATTTCTCTTAAAACATAAGTAGGGCAAGATGCATACCAAATTCAAGGGAATTAAGAGACGAATAAAACGGCACCTAAATTATTTTCCTATTCCTAATAGGTGAGGAGAAAATCGAGAAAAACCAAAAAAAGTGACCGGTCACTTTTTTCGGTTTCTGCCATTTCTGCAGAAAACAATAAGTCTTGGAAAATTCTAATTTGAATAAATAGATGGCGCACATTCAGGGCTTGGATTTGGTGCATAAATCATCTCTATAGGACGCACGGTTGCAGAGATAATCGCGTAGAAACGGAAAAATGAAAAATCACCGAAATCAGAAATTCGATATTACGCCTCCTGTAGATTTCTCTTAAAACATAAGTAGGGCAAGATGCATACCAAATTCAAGGGAATTAAGAGACGAATAAAACGGCACCTAAATTATTTCCATATTCCTAATAGGTGACGAGAAAATCGAGAAAAACCAAAAAAAGTGACCGGTCACTTTTTTCGGTTTCTGCCATTTCTGCAGAAAACAATAAGTCTCGGAAAATTCTAATTTGAATAAGTAGATGGCGCACATTCAGGGCTTGGATTTGGTGCATAAATCATCTGTATAGGACGCACGGTTGCAGAGATAATCGCGTAGAAACGGAAAAATGAAAAATCACCAAGATCAGAAATCCGATATTACGCCTCCTGTAGATTTCTCTTAAAAAATATTTAAGGCAAGATGCATACCATATTCAAGGGAATTAAGAGACGAATAAAACGGCACATAAATTTTTTTCCTATTCCTGATAGGTGACGAGAAAATCGA